>JAGFPH010004739.1:0-46258 GCA_018207615.1 Philaenus spumarius
TTCATAAAGTAACATAAGTTATTATTAATAATGTTAATTGATGAAATTTATGTTTAGATTTTCACAGCCAATTTATTAAAAAGTCTAATAAATAATTTATTTCCATTACCTCGTTGGAAAATCTATACATTTTTTTTATCGTCCAATATAACATGCACTTTAAGGCTAATGAAGACGGGACCTACAGTTTTACGTGGAATCCGAACCACAGCCAATGATATCTGTTAAGAAACCATTTAGTAAATTATTCGGGGTCAATGGGAATTTAACGAGGAACTTTTTCATTGAAGGTTGCCATGACGATTGATAAAGCATTCACGCCTTTACAACCACGGCCATCGTGGCAAAATTCTATACACATAATCATGTTATGTTTTCTTTATAATAAAGGTGTAGGATTAATAATAATCCCAAAGCTAAGATGGTAAATAATGTTAAATGTTCAAATCAAATTATTTCGTATATTTTATAATATCAGTTATAATAAAGGTTAAAAGAACCAGCAAGGCTCAGATCTACACTTTAATAAAAACTTAACCTAAAACTTTAAAAAATAGTTTTCAAAACATACTTTTGTAATATGTGTACTAATATGTTTAATATTGCAATCAAAGCCTAAATATGTATATATAAAAAAAGTTTTACTCACAGTACGGAGAGATTTTATTTTACACCTTTCATTGCAGATTCCATTACAATTTGATTATGCTTTCCTTTCTCTGTTTGAAGAGGAAATGCATGCCTGGGGTATAAATCTTATTCAAAATGTAGAGGGTTTCCTGTTTCATTTTCACCAAGCCCCACACCATCTTCCCTTTGGGAACTTGTGAAGCTCTGAAGTGACAAGTTGTGCAATTTCAGATTATTATGGAATTGGTTTTACCTTTGGAAAATAAAACCATAAGAATGGAATCGGCAGCTGATCTGAATTTTTGATAAGATAAAATTAATACACTAGTGGACCCGGCAATGCTTCCCTATTTTATGCTTGATTTTAGCATATAAATAGACGATTAGATTACATTATGGAACACAATATTTAGTGAGTGTGATGAAAAATTTATTTTGAAGTGACTTGTGGATAAAATAAACTTCTAATGATCAGAGCAGACGATCGCGTACTAAACAATTAAACATTGGTGATTAATGTTAATGCAATTGATTTTATATGGGTAGCTATATCATTGTAATTATTATTTCATTTTAAGGATTGCTATCCCTTATTTCATTACTTTGACTTCATTAATATAATTGCAAGCTGGTTTGTACATCACTTAAGTATGTAACTACACAAATTTAGTAGTATAAAGCTTGTGCAATATTTAGCAGTATCAGTATTTAGCTTGTGCAATTTATTTCGATTTAATATGGTTAGCTACTCCACTTCAATCCGTTTGTGGCGATGATAACCACCCAGGTTTTTCGCCATTAAAAAAAAATAATCCGTTAACCATATTTTTTTTAAATCCTGGTACTAATATTTGTAAATTGTGAAATTATTTGCGTAGTTTTTGAGCATACAAAAAAGTAAGTGTATAAATGATTATTAAATTTGAATGGTAGTTTTCCACTTCATCCCATTGACTTAAGTAATCAAATTGCAGTTTTTTATGCTATTTTAAAATAATATTACATAATTTTAGCTTTGTAGTTTGTAGGAAGTTAGTTTAATTTATATTTATTGTACAGGGTTAGCACCCCCCCCCCCATTGGGTATTTCCACCCATTAGACTGTAGTAATAGTAACGTCTAAACACTCCTGGCAATGATATGGATACATTGTGAAATTTTTAGTGAAATCGGTCGAACAGTTTTTGAGTCTAGACAAATAAACGAACATTCAATTTTATGTAGAGAGAACAAAATTTCAAATCTTTTAGTTAATAATAAACACTGTTCTGATTTACTTAAATTTTGTTTATTACCACCAGTGCCCGCACCTAAGTTTAATTAACAATATATTTTTCTACATCTTAAACTGCAAACAAATAATATCTTTATGCTTGGATTCATAAATTTTTATCATACTTTATCACCGTTATTCAAAAATCGAAGATTTAAGAATTTTAGGTTTTAATGTCTACTTTCAGAATCCTTTTTGTAAATTTTAATCTAGCCACTCAGGTTAATAAAGTGCATTTTGCAAGATAATGGTATAATTTGTTTATACTGTAAATATTGTGGAAAACTATTAATGCGACAAATTTCATCTTTCTCCTGTTTGAAGTACACACAATAAGCAATCATTTTCCAAAAGACATGCCCTTAATATTGTAAATTAACAAAGATAAGAAATTTTTGAAAAATAGTAATTTTTAAGAGTTTTCCCTACTTTTCTTGGTGACAATTGGAGTCTATAAAATCACTTTGTAAGGTATTTAATACTCTACAAAATGTCTTATTGAACGTATCGTAATCAATAAGATTTTATAATACCAAAGAAAAACCCCCAAAAGTAATAAATTTATTGTTATTTTTGTTTATAAAAAATGCGCATAAGTTCCTTGCCTGATAGTTTTTGTATTTTACATACCTATGTGCTGCCCTGAAAGTCACTGTGGATGTCACTTGCTGTTAAATTTAATAATAAAATTAGCCTATTTGTTTGCTCTATTGACTGGTCTAAAAGAAAGTAACAGACAAATTACAGGTACGAATTATTTCATAGTTTGGAAATGTTACTGATAAGACGATTTTAGGCCAGTTTAGTGTTACAGTAGGCAACTAGTTATTGAACAAATCCCGCAAACCTTCCATCTGATTAACTATATATTGAAGTGGACAGATACAATTTGTGTTTATAGGTTATTGTTTGAAATTATTAGTAAATTTCACTAAATCCATTCAAACCTGAGGTCAGGCGCGCTAGATAATAGAATATATATACTACACAATCACAATTTGTATAGTTGACACGTAATTTTACTCACCAGTTCAAATTATATTTACGGATGTTTCATTTTAATACACAAACCTATAGATTTATGGTAAATTCACTGTTAAACTACTTCAGATAACGTAGCTTCAAACATGAAAATTGTCAAATGGGTGTAACAGCAATACAATTATTCATGGTCCACTCGTGCCATTTAGTCATGAATAAAAAGTTGTTAACTTTCAACTAGCTCCATTCAAGGTCAAAGGAAATTGATTTAAACTGCAATGCTTTGTGTAAACGTGAATTGACTGTTGCCAGTTCGTGGCGAAACGGAAACTAGAGTTTAATACTGTAGATTTGTTTATGATTGGTTATTGTTATTTTCCTGAACATAAATGGTATTATTTTATTTTTATTTGTAGACAAATTTTAACTACTTGTCTTATATATTACATAATTAATGAAAGTATAAATAAATCATAAAATTCTACAAAATCAAAATAATTTAAAAGTAATAATAATTAAGGTAATTTGTAAAAGGTGTCCAAATGGAAGCTGTTCACAACACCTTTTTTTGCTATGGTTTACTATCATTTAAAAATAGAAGAAAAAACATGTTATGCCATGGTCCCTGACGGCAAAGATTAATGCATGGAATTGCTCGTTTTTATTCAAATAAGCCTTAATAAGTAGAATCGTTAAAATGTCTCTTTTCAATATAATAGCCTATGTATTTACTTTAAATAATAACATTTTATTTATTTGCTCGTAGTTACGTGTGTATGCATAAAATTAAAAATATTTAATTTCATAATGGTAAAATACAAAATCAATTTAAAAATAAATATCAGTAATAAAAAATTATTAAATAATAACCATAATTTAAATAAAAAATTCATAATATCGTAACGAATTGTTCTATTAATTTCATTTTAAAGGGAATGACCTGCGATTTAATATATAATGTTTTATACAAACGTGTTCAGTATTAATTAAGTTTTTGATTTTCTATTAACAAAGTGTAATTTGTATTTCTACTAAAGTTTTTTAGTTATTACCAATGAATACAGAACTTATGAGAATGCAACGCCCATGTCAAAGATTCAGCCTAGTTTTATTTGAATCTGGCAAGCTTAGCGCGGCAGCCGCTAGGTAGTTAGGGCGCTACTGTCGTCGGTACGGCAAGTGTGAGTGAGACAGAGAATGAGCCATCCACCTGGAGCGGAGGATTGATGAGTTACAGACGGGTGGAAATTTTAGCTAGCGCTGCCTAACGGCTGCCGCACTAAGCTCGGTTTGGTGGCAACCAACCGGGCTGGCTATTCTTCATAAGCGTTGCTGTTCTTATAGGTTCTGTATGCATTGTTATTACTGTTTCAAAATTCTTCTGCAAGTAATTGTCGAATAAAGGAATAAATTCAACATTACTAACTATTACATTGTAACAATTATTTCCTGTTGTTTTATTTATAAGTATGTCTAATCCTTTACCATTGCATTTCGTTGTAAATACATGCTTTCAAATACAATCAACAGTAATTACCTATTATAAGTAATGGATTTAACTGTGATCAAATTCAAAAGTTTGCGTCACTTAAAAATTTAAAGTAATGTTTCTTTTCGAATCTTTTTTTTATATCCTAATGTTCGTGATCGTTTAGTTTTTCAGATGAAGCCATAGTATTAATGAATTAACCTGAATTAATGAGATTGTTTTAACATTTATAATAGTATTCAAAATTAAACAACTTATTATTCTTTTAATTAAAACACCTAAACCTGTGACCATTGCATTTCGTTGTAAATACATGCTTTCAAATACAATTAACAGTAATTACCTATTATAAGTAATGGATTTAACTGTGATCAAATTCAAAAATTGCGTCACTTAAAAATTTAAAGTAATGTTTCTTTTCGAATCTTTTTTTTATATCCTAATGTTCGTGATCGTTTAGTTTTTCAGATGAAGCCATAGTATTAATGAATTAACCTGAATTAATGAGATTGTTTTAACATTTATAATAGTATTAGAAATTAAACAACTTATTATTCTTTTAATTAAAACACCTAAACCTGTGACATATTCCAGTGGCTTGCAATGAGACAACAAGTTTCAGTTATTTTGTTTATCCGACTGCGCTGACCAGATTAATTAAAAAAAGATGAGCCCTAAAGAGGGAAAGCCCAAGTATGCACAATTTTTTCAAAAATAGTAACCAATATTAAAGATTTCGATAAAGCTACTTATCTCTCTAAAGTTAATAAAACATTTTTTTTAAATAAATTTTAATTAAGATAGGTGGTTAAGTTTGTTACTATTGCATATTAATAAAGTTAATTTCCTAGTTTAAATGGCGAAAGAAAGAAATAAGGCTAATACAGTATTCCATGTACAACCCCCTCCCATCAGAGAGATGAGCGAGTTTAAAGAAACCACATTTATAAGTTTCCAAAAAACAGATAAGAATTATCAAATATACTTCTTGTTACTTTGACAAAATCAAAGGTTAGAAGTAATTAATTCCTAGACTATATACCTATTCATTTCAAACGAAGACACCGACTGTGGTTTGGGAAACATTGTCTTCAGTAAAACACTCCAACGGGACAATATTTAGACTTGTGTATATGCATCTTAAAACCTGATTCTGTGATTGATTGAAGAGTTGCAAAAACTATTAGATAAACAATTCTAATCACATTCATGTGCTACAAGGAATCACCGAACATTTAACGAATATTTATATATACTCGTAAAAGTTCGACTAATTTTGTTTGTAAAGTAACGAAATGATTTTTTTTTATGTAATTGCGATACATTTTATTAAATGAAAAAGGATTTACTACAACCGAAATTTCAAAATAAAATACTACAAGCGTATTCAAAATTAATTCCTTATTAATATTATTTGAAATGTATTATGCCATAGATGTGCACACACAAACATTCATATGTGTATGTTACTTAATGGCAACATACTATAACTTAGCAGGGAAAGGAAGGGATCTCAGGTCATACAATCTAGAGCGTGAATAAAATGGTTTCATTTAATTTGTTGAAGTGTTTTGTAAGAAAAAAAATCATATGTGAATGAAAAAAGTAAAACCATATTTAATTACTCTGCAAAAACACATATTTATATTCATTGCCATAGCAACCAACTGCATAAAATAACAGATAAAACAGCTGATTCGGATAGCCAGAAAAGAAGCACAATGTTAGGTTAGCCCTAGTTCATATTATTTTACTTGTCTGCTGGAAATATAATATACTGTTTACTATATATTATATTATGTATGTGTATATATTATATACTCATATTTTGTGTTGTTTACACTTCTATGGAACAGGACCTTTCAAATGGTATAAGCTTTATTCCTCTCCTTTCATAATAAATTATAAAAAAGGTACTACAAATTTCAATGTTCACGTATTAATATAATGATTTCGAGAGAGTAGAACTATGTATCAATATAGTTGCTATAGAAATTAATAAATGTTATGACATATTAGGGGAAACCCCTTCGTGATCCTCACGCCAACCCCTTTAGAACCTTTTATGCACATAATCATGTTATGTTTTCTTTAAAAGTAGGATGGTTATTAAACCAAAGCTAAGATGGTAAATAATGTTAAATGTTCAATGTTAAATTGTTTCGTATATTTTATAACAGCATTTATACTAAAGGTTAAAAGATCCAGTAAGGCTCAGGTCTACACTTTAATAAAAACCTAACCTAAAAGTAATAAATACAAATAATTGCTTCATTTGAAATCAGGTGTTAATGGAAATATTAGAGCAAACAGCTGTTTTTTCAGTTATTTTATTCAATTGGTTGCTATAGAATGAATGTAAATACATTCATGAAATTTGTCTTGGTTCATCAGTCTAGGAAAAACCTAAGAATTTTTCCCGACTAAATTTACAAATTTGAAATAAACATGTTTTTATAAAAATGAATTATAGCCTAAGATACTCAGGGATGGTGAAGCTTTTTATTAGTAAAACTATTTTTCAATCGGTTCAGTAGTTCCAGAGATTACCCCCTACAAACAAACGGTCAAACGAATTTTACCTCTTTATAATATTAGTATAGACACAGATAAATGGGATTAACAGTTTATAAAAATAATTAACATGTTTCGGAGATTTGTTAAATGGATTGACTGTAATGCCAGCTGTTAGTAATAAAGTATAACCTAAAGGTCCAACGGAACTCAATGTTCACACCACGATGTAATTTCACTTAATCTAAACACTATTTAATTTACTGAAATAAACTTTTAACAACGAGGCCTAGGTCCTGCTTGGACTGATTAAACTATCTGGGACCGGGATCTTTACCTAACTAACCCCAGTTTAGGTAATTTTGTCAAATATTGATTGCTTAGATAACTCTTTACGAATAAATGAACTGAAATGATTTGGTATAGTTTATCTATAGTAAACAAAATACAAATTTGGTGTTGAAATATCAAATTATTTACTTTTACCATCCAAAATATTTTTTTTCGAAGGTTTCTAGGTAATTCCATTCATTCATACTTTGACTCTTTGATCACCTCTAAATAGATGGAAAAAATATTTGTTTATTACAAATGTTGTTAACAGTTCTAAGATAGTGCAAGTCTATATCCGGTAACGAAAGAAGGATGACAGTGAAATAAATAAATAAAACGAACTTCCTCTCTGATTCATAAACGAGACTATAAATCTATTCTCGTTTAAATGACCCGCCTAATGTAAACTCAAACATCTTTAAGTTTTAACGTAAATAAACAAGTGGTCAACTCGTGCCTGTTAGTCTATTAGCAGGCAGTGATGTGGTGTCTAACTCTTAAACAGCGGAAATAGATTTCGATTGTCACAAATTGTCATGTACAATAATTAGCTAAATGTCCAGTCGGACAACGCCCACATGTTTCATAGTGGAAACATTCTGCAGCTCTCATTACTACTGGGTAAACAAGATACACTTCTACTTTTACAACGAGCAAAAAAAAATTCATATTGGCATAAAATCATACACTCAGAAAATTATTGATATATTGCGTGTCTTACAATTATAGTGGCACAATAATACAAGACACTATTGAAGCCACAAAAAAGGTTTGTTTGTAATTTTTAATTTTCTGTAGTTGTTTACTATACTGTATTTTAAACATATTTTAGTGTACAATATATTATTGCTAGTTGACCCGTGTGTATATTTTGCAAGTTAGGAATAGGCTTACTTACCTGATTTAATACATTGATTTAATTTAGTAAATTACGTTTATTTATTTACGTTGCGTTGGTTTAACTTGATTGATTTATGTGATAGATTATACTTGCATATATAATGTAAACAATATAACTTACAGCAGTAATGTTAGTTAAACAGATTGTTAATAGATGGCGCCTTTCATTAGGGACCATATGAAGTATAATATAAAAGTATTTTTAATAAATTGTTGTAATGCAAACATGAATTTTAAGTTGTTTGTCTACTTTTTGTCAATATTGGGAAACATAAGCTGTAAAATGGTAATTGAATAATTAATTTTGATGAAAAATTAAGGGAGATATCTATCAACGACAAAAAAAAACACATTAGAGAAGTAATATATAAATAAGGATTGTATTAATAAGTTTTATATAGCATTTTGTTTCAATAAAAAATGTTTATGTAAATATTTATTATTATAGTTTAATCTAATTCCTTTTATTTAACCTACTTTTTTGCATTTGCTTTTAAAATTGTTTTACCTTTGTATTTTAATACATTTTTGTTATATTATCCATCCTAAATTTTCTTTATTCTTAACTAAACAATGATAGCAAAACTTATGATTTTTTGTTTTGGAAATAAAAATTTGTCCAAAACTAATGACCTTAGAGTGTTTATTTCTTTAGTTGAAAATTTACTTCATTGTCGCTATACTATCATCACATAATTATTTGTATATTTAGATCAATTGTTTTAGTAGATTCACATGTACATATTAATGCTTGCCTCAGTAATTCTGCATAAAATCTCTTACAGTCTGTAACCAGTTTAAAAAGTGGTCTAAGAAGATATTATTTGGTGAAAAAATATGAGAAAGATATTTTCGCATAAAGATTCAATAAGATAAAAATATATATTTCACCCTCCGTGATATGTCTTAAAGTAGTTATGACTCCAACCAAATGTATTGTTCTTTAGAGTTATGACACTTCCAGTTCCAAGAGTTTATAGCTAAAAGTCCCAAGTACGAAAGTTTCTTCCTGTATATACAATATGTATAATAAAATATGTAATCAGTTTAAATGAAGCTCATAAAAACTTTAACAGTTATGTAAAGCTCAGATATTAAGTCAAGTTATCAAGACTTTAAAGTTTATATTAATAAGTTATAGTTACATTTGATAATATATGATAATAACTTTATAAAATTTAAAAATGTAATAAATGCAGAGTCAAAACCTTTATAAATATTTGGGCTTTTTTTTAAACAAAACAGTTTACATTTTGTATACACAAGGAAAATTTTTATTTAAACATTATGCTATAGGTATATTTCTAAGACTTAAGTGGTGTTGTTGGCCCTGTAGTTGAATACAAAACAATTAAGAAGTTTAAACCAACACAATTTATCCCCTTATTTCTACCAAATTTTGATCAACTTATTATTTTTAATACAAAAGGAAGAATCAGTGCGATACTCTTTCTGTTGAAAGACAATGTATTGCAACCAGTTCAGATACAAAGTCTGGACGTAAGAAGAAATGCAAAACTCTGTTAAATTAACAGCTTTGTGTTGAGTAGAGCTGTAATTACAGCTGAGTTAGCTTGCACTTAAAGCACATCCTCTTGAAGTTACGAAACAAACAATTGCGAGGAAGGGGTGTTAAAAGTGTTCCATTACCATACAGTGGTATTTAAACTATACTACGATCTACATGCTAAATTAACCTAAAGTGTTGATTTTAGAACGAGTAAAATGAGAATTTTGTCCTTATAAATACTTCCAAGCGTCGTATGTTTTTTAACTAGGATATATTTTTACAAAAGTCTTAATAAACCATAATCAAAATTTGATCTGAAAATAACTTCTCAGTCATATCTTAAGTATTGTGAAACCTTCTCCCTTTCGTCTTCAGGAAAATTACAATAGTTGTATGCAACGATAGTTTATAAATACATTATTTATAAATTGTATTCATTTTTATTATCAAGCTCAGACCAATTATCGTTGTATGTTTATAAAAAGTAACTTGTAATTAATTCAGGACTATATTTATGTGCTCTAGTTACGACTCAAGTTTAAATTTGGGAAAATATGTAGTTGAAATTGATAGAAAATTAATAAATTAAAACGTATCCCTAGGCACTATACAACTTGGTACGGAATTGGCAATACGTAGTCTGTCTAAAACGTTCAGTGAATGGTCTAATATATCGGTATTCAACCCTTGAAGAAACAGCGCGTGTGCATGCGTCCGTATGCATGAACATGTCTGGGCCTGATATCTGTCGGAAATTGCGCAAGGCTTCTATTGCCAGTACTTTTACAGTCATTGCAACAGAGTGTTTCGAGTAGTGTGAAAAGCCATGGAGCTACGACACAACATTAGGTTCTACTTCAAATTGGTTAAAATGGGGAAAGAAACCCATGATACAAGTTGGTACAAGTGTACAGGCAGGGTGATGTGAGTAGGAGATGTGTGATCGATTGATTTGCACTGGCAAAGAATAGGTGGAGGACGAACCACGTTCGGGACGACCATCCACAAGTACGACGTCGGAAAATATTTAACGTGTGCAAGCGATGCTAACAAAAGATCGACGATTGACTCTGCAATTAATAATGGAAGAAGGTGAGTATTAGCAAAGATACAGTGGATGCCGTCGTCCATGAAGAATTGGGGTAATGCTAGATTTGTGGCGCACATCCTAACAGATGATAAAAAAACAAGACGTTTTGAAGCCAGTGGCGATTTCATCGATGTGTGTGACCGATATCCGACTTTTCTGGGTTCCATTATCACAGGAGACGAGACTTATTGTTACCAGTAATACCCAAAACGAAAAGACAATCAATGGAATTGCGGTCACCTTCTTTCCCGCTACAAACAAAAAGGTGCGTGGAAAATCCAAAGTGAAGACCATGTTGATCACATTTTTGGACAAAGAAGGAATCATCCATAAGGAATTCGTTCTTGCTGGCCAAACTGTGAATGCCGCATTCTACTTGGAGGTTCTCAAACATTTGTTGCAGCTTATTCGGCGTCATAGACCACAAGTGCTCCAGACCGGAAATTGGATGTTACTGCACGACAATGCACCATCGCATACCACCATTAGTGCACAATTTTTGACTCTCAAGATCTGGCGCCTGCTGATTTTTTTTTTCCCACGTCTTAAGAAGGCCTTAAAGGGATCACGGCTTGCGGACGTCAATGAGATTCAGAACCAAGTGACGGTTATGAAAACGATTTACTTGAAAGTTCTCCAACAGTTTTTAAGCGCTATACGAACGTTGTCAGAAGTGCGTCGTGTCTAGTGGAGAATATTTTGAAGGCCAATATTTCTAACATACATTATGTTTTTATCATACCATTCACCGAACCTTTTAGGCAGACCTCGTATTGTTAGATATAATTTTATTCAAAACTGTTTGGATCGATTTAAGGTTAGGACTCCATTTTTTTAAATTGACTACATTCATATTTAAATTAATACATTTGCAGAGAACTACTCACACTTTTACATGTGTATATGTTATTTATTTTGTTCCAACAATAATTCACAAAGTTTTATAATATATTTGCTATAGGTATAGTTAAAGTATTTTATACAGTATAGTTAAAGTACTGTACTGTACTAAGTTTTTATCACAATTTCTTTAGTTGAAATATTTGTTTTTTGTGGTGCTCTTTATATCGTTATTAACTTCTACATCTTGATATTATCTTGCCTTTCTCTTATGAAAACAAGGAAAATAGTGAAATTTGAATTATGTATAAAATAACTGCTCTGTTAGAATCTTTTGATATTGAAATTTGATATTATGTAGGTCTCATTAAATCAGTTTACCGCTAACATGAATGTATTAACATAAACTGTTATTTTTATATTAATATCCTTATTTTGGGTTAAAAATATAAGTTAGATGTTGTTTGAATAATTGGTGTTACCATTGGTGATATTAAAATATAGGCCCTGTTTTACCAATTTTAAGTAAATCTACTCCTTAAGTTATTAAAGTAATAAATATGGTATCGCTGTTAAAAGTACTTGTATTACACATTGAATGTCAAGTATGTTAACTGTAAAAATAACGGAAAAGAGCTGCTATTAGTGCTAGGAAGACTTTGTGTTAGCTCTTACTTACTGGCTTACAATTAACAGCTAATTATTTTCTAGCCACAGAACTGGTTCTTTAAATTGCTAAGTCCAAACAATGTTCTAGACGTTGATACAGATCCTCTTAGTTTAAAGAAAGTCAACTATGAGCAGTTCAGAGAGTAAACAATGAAGATCTGGATCAAAGTCTAGAACATTGTTTAGAGTTTAGCAATTTAAAGAACCAGTTCAGTGGATAGAATAACAGTTTTTGTCTGACTACCTACTATTAGAACTTACGCTAGCACAAGTACACGGTATTACTGTAACTATTAACTATATTTAAACTGTGCTTCACTATTTGACCAGCGACTTTTATATTACTTTCCAACAAAGAATCTTGGAAAAGAAGGAAATGTATTTCTAAATGTTATCTTGAGACACAAACCAGATCTTAGAATCGTAGTATATGATTCCTAATATTGACTTTAGTGATCTCGGTAGATATAATTTACACAGTTTCTTTCTATCCCAATATAAATAAACAATCTACAAATATCTTTTCTGAGATAACAAAAGCCAGCCAATGGGTATTACTTTTGATTCCACAGTTCGTGTTAGTTAATGCAAAAAATATAGTTACAATGATGTTGTGATATAACTAGCAAAACATTTATTCTGAATAGAAGTCTCTATAGTTTGTTCAGAGTGTTGAGAGTGAGGCGCCTCCCCTTACAATATTACGGCCTCTGCAGGATGTGTCTCTAGCGAATCCACATAAGGTGCGCCGGCCATCCGATACTCCCAGGACACACAAACATGAAGAGCGAGGACTGTCGACCGAGGAAGGGCTGTGGAACAGGTTTAGCAAGTGACAAATTCCGCGTGACGTCCATTATTGGCTACAACTCCCCGTCCCGTTACAGGGTGGGAGGAGCCTCACTCTCAACACTCCCTGTATTGAGTATAGGATAAGATTCTCTTTAAAAGAATCCTCGCTTAAGTGAGTGATTCATTTAACACAATCATATTTGGTTTTTCTATATATTTTCTAAAAGATGATGCTCAGTTGCATCTATCATTATGATTACAGAAATGAAAGGGCTAACTCATTGGATGCAAAGAATTTTTCTATTCTAATTAAGTACTTATCATGCTATTTAAAAAAGACAACTTTAAATATTTTAATTTGTATTAAATAATTTGTTTTCCGAATTTCTTTATTAATTATTTTGTTATTGATGAATTTCTTTAAAATACTGAAATATGGAATAACCATAGGATATTTTCTGAAACCAACTTTTATATTGTTATATGACAGACGTAAATGTTAGTGCAAATTAACTTAACGGAGTAGTTATCCACCGGAAAATTACAATTTATTTTTTGAGAGCTAATAATCCAACTTTCCTTTTAGAAAGGTTTGCATTCCCAGATTATCGATAATTTGAGATAAATGTAATGCGAAGTAATTTAACTTAAGTAAATTAAGATCACACAAAAATATAAATAATTTTTTGTATAACAAAGAAGTCATTTTTTTTAACATAAATGCAAGCCCAGGTAAAATGCAAAACCAATATACATGATGATACTTGTATTTATTTTTATTTAAATGTATTGTGTTCTATTTGAAAACATAAGTGGTCTTTAAAGATTTCTAGAAGAAATAATACTTGAACGATAAAGAATACATCATAAATATTTACCATTCTGAACAAAAACGTTGGAAAAAATAAAAAATGAAATTCAATACACAACTAGAAGTTGTGTGTATGACATTAATTTGAAACACTTACGAAAAATCATATCTCAGAGTACAGTTCTCCTAATATTTCCCACCCACTCTTAATGATCTAAAATAAAATAAAGTTCTTTCCTGTTTGTAATTTAATTACGAATATCAGCATCATTTATCGACAGTGGCATTGTAATTGGCTAAGGCATCAAATGCTTTGGCGGAATTCGTATATTTTTACTTCAACTATATAACATGTTATATGATAACAACGTGTGAATAACGTTTGTGTTAAGAAACATCACTTGATAATCTGTTTCACGGAATTTAGCTAAAAAACCTCAAAGCTTAACTGAATATTATTTGTATTTTATTTATGCGCGAAGAATTTTGTATAACAGTATGACACGATAAGAATTGTTTTTACTTCATAAAATACCAATATTTTGTAAATATAGTACTATGTTTTTATATAGTTACCTTCTATCCTCCAATGATCTAGTTGCACTAATTTTGATTATTTTCGTTTGCACATTTCGAATCTGTAATTAATTGTAATTGTTGAAATATTTGGAGCGGATGACCAATTTGGTCTGATAAGTACTATACCATTGATCTGCACTAGTTAGGGTTTGAGTTCAATGGCTAAGAATTTGTCTGAGTAGAAGATAGAAAGTTAGTATATAGCACTTAGAGGAAAGTCTGCATAAGGAAAGATATTAAAACTTTATCAACTTACAACTTGTGTGAGTTTCATCACATGCACTAATACTTTAAAATAAAAATATTTCTCTAGATCTTATTCACAGTTTTAGATTTATTTGAAACTAAGGCTCTAAGTTTCTCATACTATTGATATTATGGTTGTTTATATTTTGTAGTTCATTTGACTAATTAAGTAAACTGGTTTAAGCTATAACCGTAAAAAATATCAGTATTTGATAACATTTTTCACCGGCTAGAAACAATTACAAAGTTTGGAGACCGTGAAATATTTTATATTTCACGCCGTTTAGGGCTCGATAATAAAGTTATATTGTACAAATTATTGAACTGGTTTTTCACCATATTGAGGTCAAATCCCAGCTTCAGATAATTTAACGGATCTTCACATATTACTAATAAAATGTTTTGTTTACTTTAGTTGTCAAATTTATTAAAGTCAGTTATGCCTATAAGCTATTAACTCAAACACATAAAATATCTTACTACTTTACCAGAATTTATTAAGACTACTGGAATAGAAGCAAAACTGCTTCCAAATGGGATCTCTAGACACAGAACAGATCTCGGTATTATTTACCATTCCAAATGTTGAGTTCGGTGTTTTCGTGAGGTATTATTTTCACAGTGTTTATTTCTTTCCCAGTCCCAAAGTAAAGAAAAAAAAAAACATTGCTTCAATATCTTCTCCAAATAAACAAAAATGCCATTGTTTGTGTTATATCACTTTACATTTCACATTTTGTTCTTAGTTTATATTATAAATATATACACAGTGGGAGTATAGTAATAACCTAGATTAAACACAAACAAATTTGTTCTTTAATTAATTGTAATAATTGGATTCAGCACATTCGACTCAAGTATAACAATTAAGTGTAATAGTTTCTGTTAAAGAAAGTTTAGCAAAATAGATGTAAACTAAAACAATGAAATACAAATTTAATATAATTTAGTAGTTTTAGTGTATTATATTATAATATTTATTAATGAAATGATAAAAAAGTTTATAAATTTCAGTAACGTATCTTTATTGAAAAAGCGTCAATTATAATTCCTTTATTTGTATCTTTCACAGAAGATCTGTTTATCTTTTTTGATCTGTTTATGTCGACATGTCATTTACATTTACGACATGTACTTTACCTATACGTACGCGAACGATTTTATGACTTTCAATGTTTCAAGTGTTTTAAATGTTTCGTGATTGTGGTTTGTGTTAAGTGTCATGTATGTTTATTTTAACGAAGTTCAGACAAACAGAACTAGTGTAACCATAGATTTGATAAAAATCTGAAATAAAATGATCGAAACCGATCATCTGTGAAGGATAAAAATAAAGGAATTGGAATTGACGCTTTTTCAATAAAGGTATGTTACTGAAATGTATTAATAATGTACCCTATTCCGGAGGCTGAACACGCTAAAATTGATAAAATATTACTAAGAGATGAAATGCTCAAACAATACTGAAATATGTTTAGTTTATTCATTTAGATAATATGAAAAATTGGTAAATAATTGCAAATAATTATATATCTGGTAGGTTTTACAAGTGTTTTAAAGTAGTAATATTAATATAAGTGGAACATTATGTTCAATCGAACCCACGAGGGACGCCAAACCTCTCCCCATCTGAGTGTTTAAACGGTTTAAAGCAATAGTTATACAAACTTCTGCACAACGTCGAAATTTTACAAAATATGCAAGTTACAGATTCTGGTCTTTAATGTACAACGTAAAACATTTAATTTTAGTCAAATTTTATGTGAATCCAGATGTATACAATAACAGTTTTAACAGCTGATTAGGTTTACCAGCAACAATAATGTAAACAAATTTCAGAATATAAACAAGATGTTTATAATAGAACGTACATTGAATTCGTGTGCCCGGCTAAAGACTTATTAGACACAACGTAATTCGTCCAAACACACATTAATTTCAAATTAATAAATTTGTCATAATGTAGGTAAAAACGAAATTATATTTACATTGTTAATAAATTGTTAGTTTTAAATTCGGAAGGTATAACATCTGATTGTTCAGAATACAAACTTATACATGTTTGAAGTACGTGTAGGTTTTCATACAATATTTTAAAATTTCAAATAAAGTATAATTCGTCAGATATAGCATGACTTCTCAGATGCGCTGGCGGGAGGGAAGAATTTAGGCAAGTGGGGACGCCAACGGTTGGAAAGGAAGGGACACCACGCACAGACAATATATTTATTAGAAACCCCTACAAAGGCTTCTAGACCAAAGTATTATGTTCAAAGCGCGGCAACAGACTGAGCCAAACCCCCCACACCACTCGAATTAACTCCGAGTCTACTGCGCATCTCATGCCTAAGGTTCGTGCTAGACCTTCTCTAGTATAGGCAAACGCAATAATAAAAATATACGGCAGTGCGCAATAATAAAGGTAAGAAGTAGGCCTACTATTTGTTTATGTAAGCCTACATAACTTATGAACCATTGGCACACTTCAAACATTTATAATTGTAAATGCCGTGCTTAAAGATCCACATTATTACTATCAACATGATTAATTTATGTCATACTGAAAAAGTTAATCGTGTGAACCTCATGTGTACACTTCTAGTTTTATAAATGTTTTGATGACCGAAGTGATAACTACAGGAATTACCTAATATTGATCTAATCTAAATAAAATTTATACATGACGGAAATATCAAAACAATGCCAATGAAGTAAATATTTGTTGGCACACGAAGCAACAAGATGTGCCCTATAGTTTCCCTATGTAATTAATCTAAACATAATATGTCAATTCAAATATACTGCACAATTTCTTGGAATTGCAAACGTACTGATCAATAACGCAATGCAATTATCTCTGAACCATGCAATTGATATAATTGTTTGGTGTTAAATATTACCAATACATTTAAAAACATGTAAGAAAAACTTAGTATGAATATTTACTTATTGGTAATAAACAGTAACTTTTGTTTGAATTAGTGTACGAAATGAGAATACAGTATTGTATGAAAAATTTATTCAGCCTGCGGGGTATAACTAGACAAACAATGTGTGGGTACAAAAGGTCAATCAGACAATCATCTTTGATAAACTCTGCTTCTATTTAACTAATTCGGGACATTCATTTATACTTTCTTGACTTAATTATTTCCGCATTTAAAATAATTTACTACGTTGCCAAATTAGGCTCGGCAACATGATGTATACGATTTGTTTTGTCTTATCTCCCCCTCCCCCCTTATTTTTACTGTATGATAATTATAATAATGAAGACAAGGGAAGCAGTGTGAATTAGAGGTAAATCAATTGCCAGTTACTATACATAGCGCCACAAATAATGTCCTTTGGACAATATCCAATTATAGAGCAATAGCAGAGCCCGCGGTTGTCAACTATCCGCCGTATCGTGAGATGGTACCAAAGTCTTGCAACTCTGCTGCTTAAATAAGTAGTTTTATTATATGTATGTTGTATGAGTTACATTATATTATATGATTTTAAATTATAAACCCGAATGATCCCTATTGGATTATTCAAGGTCAGGCTGTACTAAAACAAGTTTTAACTTATGGACTGCAGCTTTGAGGATGCACTAAAAAAAAAACAATGTTAAAGTGGTTCAGACATTTCATAAAATGATGGTCCTCAGGAGCGTCGTTGGCGCACCATGGAATGTGCATAGCGATGACTTACACAAGGACCTTAGGATGTATATGGTTACCTAAGTCATAAGATCTGCATCATGGAAGCATGAGCAAAGGCTTCAAAATAGGTGTCCTCGAGATGCTTCAGAGCCGAGACATGGTGCGGAGATTAGAAAGGATAAAACCGCTGGACCTAGTGTAGTGTAGCCGAGTGAAGTGTGCGTGGTAATGTGCGTAAGCCATTTATTTGAGTATGAGCCATTCCAACATTTAATGAGAGCTATGTATGCAAAATAAGCTACTAGATAAGATTGTAGCTTAATTGTAGTAAATAAATAATACATATATATATTCCTTCTTGATCAGTATCAAAAGAGAAACACTAAGATTTCCTCTGCACATTTAGACATTGATAATGTCTATAAAATTGTATGTAAAAAGTTAAAAACTATTCATACTAACGACCGTAGGTTCTTGGTGAAATTCCATTATAAATAAATAAATGAAAACTTTTTGTAATGTTTCACAAATCTTTATTGAGCCGTGCCGACCTAGGTTTTGCCAGCTACGGCATTATCGAAGGCAACTTAAAGACTAAAGGAACAAGAAAAAATCCAACACACAGCAGTTGGGTACAGGTATTCCAAAATACCGTTAGGTTAGGGATGGGGGAGGAATCGAACTGGTCAATAACAACGGTTGTAGAAGTGGCGAATTGCTTAAATCTATTTGTTCGTTTAAAACTAAACTTACGTCCTTATTAATTAACCTCTTAATTTCTAACATTTCCAAAGCATCTAACTTATTACCCTTACAATTAACATGAAGTACATCAAAATTTTAGACTGTAATTTAAATACAGATTTTGATGTACTTCATGTTAATTGTAAGGGTAATAATTTAGATGCTTTGGAAATGTTAGAAATTAAGAGGTTAATTAATAAGGACGTAAGTTTAGTTTTAAACGAACAAATAAACTTAGATTTAATCAATTCGCTACTTCTACAACCGTTGTTATTGACCAGTTCGATTCCCCCCCCCATCCCTAACCTAACGGTATTTTGGCCTACCTGTACCCAACTGCGGTCACCACCGAGATCGTCATGTCCGAGTTCGTCACATCGACGAAAATCAATGAGCCGTACTAATTAGGGTCGGCCGTCTACCTGCCCCGCCGAGACCAGAACTGAGTTCATAGCTAGACAATATTTACCCCTTTAAAGTCACTTCACATATTTTGCCGATAATAGTATGATTATAATATTTGTATAATTATAATATTTCGTCGTATTATCACTTTATATAATTAGAATAAAAAAAAAAACTAGAGGACTTACCTAAACTGTTTAATCACAGTATGTTGCCGATAACAGTATGATTATAATATTTGTATAATTATAATATTTCGTCGTATTATCACTTTATATAATTAGAATAAAAAAAAACTAGAGGACTTACCTAAACTGTTTAATCACAGCATGTTGCCGATAACAGTATGATTATAATATTTGTATGATTATAATATTTGTATAATTATAATATTTCGTCGTATTATCACTTTATATAATTAGAATAAAAAAAAACTAAAGGACTTACCTAAACTGTTTAGTTACAGTATTTTGCTGTAACTTTTGTTGCTGTATTTTGTACTTTTGTGTGGCTTTATTGTTGTAAACCGTATTAGTAATGTTGATTCTACTAAGAAAGTTTATAATGCTAGTACAGCTCAAAGTTGGCCAAATGTAATCAAATTTGGTATCAAAATTATCTGGAAAATATCATGAAATGAAATATGATATCGTTTTTTCATTTTGACTTAAGACATACTGAATTGCCATTTTATACTAGAGTGTCCTACATTTTCACTCAGGCGGCATTAATAAGGGTCGGTTTTATGACGGTTGAGGCCGACCCTAATTAGTACGGCTCATTGATTTTCGTCGATGTGACGAACTCGGACATGACGATCTCGGAGGACACGCCAACTGCTGTGTGTTGGATTTTTTCTTGTTCCTTTAGTCTTTAAGTTGCCTTCGATAATGCCGTAGCTGGCGAAACCTAGGTCGGCACGGCTCAATAAAGATTTGTGAAACATTACAAAAAGTTTTCATTTAGGCCTATTTATTTATAAAACGTTTTAACTTATTAATTTTAAATCGCCCTCATTTATAATTTTAAATGAAACTTACGATACTGTGATATCCATGGCTTATAAAATTATATTATTATTAATCTTTAACAGCATCTGTCGTTTTATATTTCCTTATAATATACGGTTTTATTTTTAATAGTCCTACATTTTTACTCAAAATTGTATGTGTTTTTCACACTATAACTAATTACGTTTCAATTTATTAAAAACTTAACTAGCATAAAAATAATACATAATATCAATGAATTATGAAAAGTCGTACATTTTATAATTTATGTTAATATTCCGCAATAAGACACAAATTGCCATATCGCCTTCGATATAACGATCGATTCATCAAATTTGATTCACAACTCCAAGCAGTCACTTTCACCTTTCAGAATCGGCCACCCAACTCGAGTGTTTATAAAACTTAATGGTTTCCATTCATGGTTGACCTGAGACTGGAAATACGAGACTACATACTTAGGAGCTGTTAAATAGAAGTTTTGTTCAGTTTCTTCATTCAAGCTGGGTTGGACTATCAAGATGTCATTACTTTATGAGAAATATTTATGGTTTCTTTTGTGGGAAACGGGCTTTCAAAGATAAACTCTGCTATTGTATTTCCATAAATAACTGTTTGACAGGTAGACCACATTTATTATCGAATGGACAAAGGATGGGCTTATTTTATATGAAACGAATCAAGTTATGAGTAACCAAATATAATGTTTACGTATGTATATATTTACCTTATATAGTATTATAATCCAGAATGCATTTTTTATATGTTATTTATTTACATATGTCGTATTTAGCCCAGTCAAATTGTCATAAATGGTTACATTAATTAGGGTAGTTCCGATTTTTGTATATTACGTTGTATGGGTTGGTACACTGATGAAAAATCCAAGTTTTCTATTTCCCCTCACCACCATTGGCCAACTTGAAAAACATAACATTTTTGAACCTGTCCCAGTTTTTCAAAATATTTTAAAAGTATTTGCCTGAAAAAAAATGTAAATAGCTTTATTAAACTAGATGAAATTATCTTAAATTTGATACCAATCTGAAATTTATTATCGTAATACTTCTCGAGATAGAGCTCATTGAAGTTTGAAAGTTTTTCGAAAAAAATGTGAAAAGAACAGATTTTTAGTCAGTTTTTGTTCAATAGTAAGTAAACGGTGAATCCCACTCCAATATTAGACAAATAAGAAAACTGAAATGATTGGTGATGAACTGATGAAGATTAGACAAGAAATGATTGGTAATTAAGAAAACGCGTTCTTTTAGTTCTAAAGTTCAAAACTTACTTGAAAAACGGATCCCTTCTATGATGAAACTAGAAGACTAGACGACGCCTTTAGCCTCTCAGCCAATCCTCTTAGAACCTAAAATTATATTTAAGAAGAATTAACGTTTTAACGTAATGATACATATTATAAAAAGCGTTTCACATTGCTAGTTATTTAGAAGAAATGAATTTCTTTAAAGAAGAATTCTGTAAGCCTCATTCAGTTTTATAGTGTGAAATATTTAAAAATAATAAATTATTCTCTACAGAACGTACACTATTTTCAGGTCCTACTATATAAAGTATTAAAACGAGTAAAATAGTGTTCGAAATTGGTTTACAGTATACTTTTATAATTTCAATAAAAGTATAAATATACAAATACATTTTTTATTGTCAGTATTGATCGTTTTTATTTTATGTTTTAACCGGGTAACCCCTCATTCTTCCACACAATTTTTATGCTTTCTATCTCCCGGTTTGAAGTGGAAATGCATGCCTAGGGAACTAAATCGTACTAAAAATGTATAGGGTTTCCTGTTTCATTTTTACCAAGCCCCACACCATCTTCCTTTCGGGAACTCACCCTCTGACGTGACAATTCGTTCTATTTCATATTGTAAAACCTTTATAAAATAATGCCATACGAATGAAATTGGTAAATTATCTGGGTTTCTGAGAAAACACTTTTATATTAAGATTTCAAATAACCTAATTCAATATTATAAATGGTTTCGTTTTACATTCAATTTTAATAATACCATCAGTACAGGTTAAATTAAATTACTGTATACGCAAGGCACAAAAAAGAAAGACGGATAAAAAGAAATTATAATTACCTCCACCTAATTTTAGTTTACATTCTATTTTTCAACTATTGGATCAGTATTTTCAAAATCAATACATTATCTTTCTAAATCATTTTACTTATTTAGTACACCCCAAATCGGAACGGGAACCGTATCTTGATCCGTATCTGAAATTATTTAGAAAATCTGTGATAGGTCTACATAATTATATTTTATTAATTTTAAAATAAAAATATTTTCATATTATTTCAGAGTTGCTAATATGTTATTCATTCTTATAAAACGAAGAAGTAGATGAAAAAACTCAAAAAATGCTGATAACAAGTGAGCATTGCAAATAAATATATTACACATTTAAATATCTGGCTTGGAAGAAATGTACGTGTCCCTCCCCCCACATATTTAAAATTTATTTTGTATAAAGTCGTAGGAATAAACATAACCTGAAAGTTAAAGCTAATATAGTAAATGATATTAAATGTCTAAACTAAATGCTCAAGTAGGCCGTATAACAGGAGTTAAAACAAGTTAAAAATTTTAACTTAATGGGAATTATTTCGAAGTATGAAATCTTCTGTTTATTTATCCTCTGATAAATAACCTACAAAGCCACTAAACAGTTCCAAAAGTGTACAAAGTCCGAAATCTTTCATCAGCAATGCTGTGACATTTAACTTGACAGATATAATTTGTATTTATTGGCCTTATGGCCTAAATTAGTTTTGGTATTATTATTAGTTACTCAATATAATCACCTTACGGTCGTACAATCTGCTGTACTAATACATACTAAATAAACAATAAATGCACAGTTTTCACATATTTTTACTTACCAGTACACAGATGTATGTTGGAGCTTATAATTAAACGTAGATTAAGAGCAATTCGGTTATGTAGATTTTACACATGAAACTCTGTCAAATAGGTTAAGAGCAATGAAATCTGGGATAAACCCGTGAGATTTAGTCATGAAGTTGTTAAGTTTTAACTAACTAAATTCAAGGTTAACGGAAATTGATTTAAACTGCAACGTAAAACGGAAGCCAGAGTTAACACTGTGATCTGCTTTTAATCAGTTATTGTTACTTCAGTGCACTACATGAAATTATATTTATATGTTTAAGACAAACTTTAACTTTTGTATTTAATATTAAATTATTGAAAATGCCATTTTTTAATCATTACATTTGTAACCGGACCTTATAAATAATATTTGCATAAAACTCAAAACTAACAAAAATCTAGTTCCAAATTTACCTTAGTCCATAAAATATATCCAATAGAAAATGATCACTAAACGCTTAACCAATGATTAAAACATTACATTAGTAATGTTTTAATTTAATATTTATAAATAGCCGAGAATGTATTTTTTTCTTTTTAATGTAGTATTAATTTCGTTAAAAATATCCAACTTAAAAAAATTAAACCTCCCAAAAAATAGAAATATATATATACCTAAAATTAAATTTTTTTAATAATAAAAGGGTACAAACACATTTAAAAAATAAACGTTAATAATAAAAAATACATAAATGAAGATATTATTAAATTAATAAAACATTTACTAAAATGTTGAAAACGAGTTTTATTATTTCATTTTTTTCTTAAGTGGTCACACGATTTAATAAGCAATAGCATTAAATGATAAGCTAAATCAATACAGTCAACATTACCTCTAATAATTGTTACCAACTATTTCGTCCATGAATAATTTGTCCAACACATTTGCACTGAATAATACTTGTAAATGCTACAGTATTCATTTCCTGAAATAATACATGAATTTAATTAAATAACAATAATTAACGTTAAATCAGTTACGGTGAAACAAAATTCTTCCATGATGTATATTATAATTTCATTGGCAGTTTATAAAAACTATGTCTAAAACAGACCTCAGTATTAATGCAATTCAGCGTGGTTTAATTTTGTTTGTGAAACATTAAACACAAGTATACCCTTTAAAGCTACATAATCTATATGGAATATATTTTTACATACGCCATCATATGAATATTACAAACCTATTCCGTATGGTTGGAGACCAACAAAGTAAACTTGTCTTTAATGTTTCATCTAACTCTAATAACTCCGTTGCCCTTGATGTGCTATAATGAGTCAGGCGAGTTCAGAGAATAACGATTATGATTAAATGTTTAATTTTAATGTTAACTTTGTGTTTTAATTTTAATTTGATAAATTATTATTTCCGTATAATATCAATTCTGTTATTACTAAAAGAGAAAGAGTTTGTATGATGTGGGCAAATTCGGAGTAATCTCAAAAAAATAGTAAACATATTTCAACAATACCCATCAAGGGAGTATCAAAACATATCTTTTAAATATACCTAAGGTTCTAAACACATTTATTAAATTTTAGTTTCTGTGGCAGCTATGTTTACGTTTGTTCAGCTTACTGGAACCATTAGATAAACAAACGTGTTTGGAAACTTAAAACAAATACCTTTCAGTGTAACACTATCTATTATAATTACATATAAACAAAAGGTACAACTGAATTCAATGTCCTTACCATAACGTAAAATGTTAGTTAATTAATTATATATATATATACATTGCTGAGATGACATTTGTTCAATTTTACATAAATAAAGAATCGTTAAATATTTTAGGTTGAGTGTTCAATGTTAATAAAGTTTGGGTCTAGAAAAAGGTCTCGAATAGTTAAACTAGACTCGAAGGTCAGAAGACTAAAAGTCCAAAGTTTTGAGTATTACCAACACCACCTATAATACATTTAAAACATTTAGGAACTCCGCATAATTACAATAACTTGGTGTTTCTTTGTATCTTAAATATCCTTGTTTACTCTCTTCTAGGGCTATAAACAACATATTTTGTTCAATTAACTTCTTTTTTCATCGCTGCTCAGTATTTTTAGTATTTTTTGGAGATAGTGGGGACAATTAGGAAATAGGCGAGGAACTGCATTTGTATGAAGGCGAGGACACTTTACATTTACTGTAACAATTGGCGTAAATTTACGGCGTAAGTTTACTTTACGACCCTAGGCTAACCTTTGGCAACAGAAGTGCAAGAATAATTAAAAAAAAATCTAAAATTTTCTAACCTATGGTATTTAGTCACAGTATGTTTACTTGTATTCAACATTTAACAGTAGAATGTAAAATAATGTCGTTGTCTGAAAAAATATCAGGCTAGGGTCGAATAGTAAAGTAGAATGTAAAACAACGTCGCTGTCTGCAAAAATATTAGGCTAGGGTCGAAAAGTAAATTTAATATTTGACCCTAGCCTAATATTTTTTGCAGACAACTACGTTGTTTTACATTCTACTGTTAAATGTTGAATACAGGTAAATATACTGTGACTAAATACCATAGATTAGAACATTTTAGGTTTTTTCTATTATTTTTACATTTCTGTTGCCATAGGTTAGCCTAGGGTCGAATAGTAAATTTGCGCCTAACAATTTGTCCTGATTTTAAATCTTGTTCTGTTGTCCAAGTAATATATGCTCGTTGTAATTATAAAATGTAACTCACAAACCTTGGTATATTTTGTCGGTGTAAATGATACACGGGGAATAGCAGTAATTCATTTATTTAATAGGTTAACTTCTTTTAGGAAACTAAATATGTGGACCTTCTGTCCATTTATATCATTTCCTTTACAACCGGAACACAACACTTATTAGGCATTTTATAGATTATGTTAACACTAAATAAAGCACATAAAACAAATAAAACAAAACAAAGTAACCTCAAAATATCTTGACCTTAACCAACTGTCATGTAAAACAAAGCTTGAGATAAGCTGAGACATCTATCGGATTTATCTGGCGAGAAAATGATGGCCTTCTTATGCTGACGTCACGTCACTGTGTCGTCAGAGCCCGTAGGCCTTGTATTATAGGTGGTGTTGGTATTACTCGTGAGGTGAGTGACGAAACTGTCTAGGGTATTCGCAGTGGCAAATAGAAGGTTTACGCATGCGCGGGGCAGCTGCTAGGGGAACAACAAACAAAGCCCACTAATACCGTTGCGAGGCGACCAATAGGATGGGCGCGAAGCGTTGTCGTATCTACTAGCCTCGAACACTCCTGGTATTTACCGCTCGAGGCTTGTTTAAAGAATTATAAATGCGTTGAGTCAGCCGCAGTCAGTTAGACGCGTGGGAAGAACGTGACAACGTCGCACTACGGCGATTGGAGCGTTCAAGGTCTCGGTGTACACAAGCCCGTCCCTCAACGGTATTCTTTAGTGGGCTTTGATATGTAGTTAATTTATGCCTCCCCTCATACCCCAGACAGCACAGTATGTACTACGAACATACTGTCAAAGTGCCGAATATTCCAGGCATGTACGAGCACTTTAGGTATATACTGAGCACATGCTTGGTAAATGATAAATTCACTTCTATTTTTGTCATTTTAAGAGATTGTCTAGGATGTGATTAGAACATTCTCAGTATATGATTTTGGAACGTGCTGAGTACATTCGAAGCACTTTCTTAGAACATTACAAAAATATAAACAAAAAACACCCAAACATATTCTTTACAACTAACAAAGGCTGTAAAATCAAACTATATTTAGCGCTAAGATGGTTGATTTAGAAGAGTACGAACATACTTTGCTGTTTTAACATTATATTATATTTGGGTGTGGGGTACCAATAAAATATAACCGTTACTTCGTTACTTGGGTTAAATTTCAACCATTCTTCCCCATCCCCCATTCTACACGTAACGGTTCGAACGCAGTGAGCAGTGAGTCATCCTTTGCCTTTACATTGTCTTGTCTCATAATATTCTACTCTACACTACTACTGTCGGCCAGATTATTTTCGACATTCTTATTTAATCACTTTTGTATGATCAGCTCTTCACTTATGTGGTAAGTACTTTTACAATTATTTAGTAAATATAATTTAAAATAATATATATTTCAGTAGTATTTGTCTTTAGAAATTCTCATTTATAATTCACTAGGCCTTCCATTGCAGTATTGCAATTTCGGATTTATTTTAAACTATTTCTGACTTAATAAATGTCCATAAATTTAATGAAAGATGTTAAAATTAATGTTGTTTTTACGAATTCATAATTTTAAACTAGCCTACGCCTATGTTTAGGCTATAATTAGCCTATGTAATTCACTTTATAAGTTTCATAACCTCTAAACCGTAACTTACTAGTAGAATGCATAAGAGTTTTCTAACATAAAATTGCATTTGAAAACTCAGATTGCTATTGGTAAACTCGAAAATTGGCTGTAATATGCCTATCTGAAAGTAATTAACAACAGCATTTTATTTTGATTTTTCAATAGTATAACATAAACATAACCTAACCTAAAGTAAATTTCTAGGCCTTGAGGTCTTGCATGTGTATAAAGTAGGCTATATATAGGCCTATATATCAGTTAATCAGTACAACTTGTTTTAAATTATATTTATGCTACTGTCATATGTATAATATAACTGAACTTAAATGATGGTTATATTTTCAAAGTACTGTAGGTCCTTCTCTTTAGGCGTAGCCTAGGCCTACTTTGTAATAATGTTTGTTCATGCATTTGTCATAGTTTCGAATGTCATAAATATACAAGCAAATCCATGAAACCTAGTGTGGTAGTTATTAGCCTATTTATTGTGAAAGGTTAGTAATAATATTTAGGCTAAAGGCAAATTTTTAGAATGCCACTCAGAGGCAACTTGTTAAATCAGGCCTAGAATCAGTTGAAAATTTGTTTAGAAAAATGAGAAGTGCTACCAACTTACTTAGGCTAATATAATATGTTTACAGACTGGAAACATACTGCGACTAGAGGCTGTGAGTTTAGTTACGTTTTTTTTTTTGTTGTAACACAGCGTTTATGATATTACCACTTCGCAAAAAGTAGTGGTATTCTATAATTTCATTACTACAATTTTCATTTTTGTTGTATTCCATTAATTAATTACAGAAACATTGTTCATTCAACTTCAAGTTTAAAGTGCATGAGTTATAAAATTAGTAATTTTCTGGTTCATGGTAGTAAGATGTATACTACCCTACATTTTTAATATGCTTTTTTTAATTTTAATAGTAACCTTTTTGTGTAGGGTACACTAATGTATGTAGGCCTAGATACACAGGCCCTTGTATTATATTTGCATAGTCTTGTAGGTTAGCTTATTAAATTATAATTATTGTGTTATCAGAATTACTGATGTACAGTATTTTTACTAGGTATTAATGTAACTATATGATTTATTTAACTTTTTTGGTTTTTTTCTTGCTTTGACAGCTTTTCAGTCCTGCACCATTAGATTCCTCCAAACACAGTCAAGTCTTGATCAGGTCATTACTCATTTGGTAAGTAAATTTTACTGTAAAATAAATACTAGATCATAATTAAAATATAACATAAACATTACTTTTAGGGTAACGATGAAAACACCCGTAAAAAAAATATGGCGCAAGTTTACTATTCGACCCTAGGCTAACCTATGGCAACAGAAATGCAAGAATAATATATTTTTTTTAAATGTCTAACTTATAATATTTAGTCACAGTATGATTACCTGTATTCAACATTTAACAGTAGGATGTAAAACAACGTCGGTGTCTACAAAAATATTAGTCTAGGGTCGAATAGGAAACTTACGCCAAAAAGATTCTGAAAATATATATTTCACTGGGTAAAAATAGTGTTCGATTTACTTTAACAAGTTAGATCAGGTTAGCTTTTGATATGTATTAGCCTATATTAATAGATGTTCCCTATAAACAAAGAAATGTATATGTTTTACATAGTAAAACATGCAAGTGGTTAAAAACATAATGATCAACAAAGGGCATTGCATTCTAATTGAACAGTTCAATTTTAGCTTACTCGCATTCATTAAATATAAAAATACATAAAATAAAGTTAACCTAGGCCTAAACCAACTAGTAACAGTAGGTATGTTCTAAAGTCAAACCATAGGTCCTAGTCCTACAATTAATTTTGTGCTAATTTACTTACTTTTATTATATTATGGGAAGACACTTTTTGTCATTTATGAATATGTGTCGTGAATTTATATTTTCAGAATATAGGCCTAGTATATAAAAGAAGTGGCTGTTCCTGTCTTTAACTTACCCCAGAAGTAACTTTTACAGGCTACCAAAAGTAATATATTTAACTGCCTTAGTAATTGTAGCTTAAAATTTACATTCATGATAAGGTCTTACTCTTGAATCAATCTTGAACAATAATGGTTAAATTTTGATTAAAATTGTTTTGGTAACATATAACCTAAATCTATATCTTATTTGACTTTCAAACATAGCCTATTCTAATGTGACTAGTTAACTTAGTGTAGTTAGGTCAGATTAGTTTTGGATGTACTAAATTATGTTTCTTATTTCTAAATGTGCAATTTACACAGGAGTTGGTAAACTGTAATGTTTGGCAAACTAAACATTTATAGTGTTTTTTTTTGACTGATATGAAATGATATTGTATGGTATCAATATTGACTAATTGGACGGTTTATTTTTACATCTATTTATTAAATATGAGTAAATACATATCTATTTCTAACCCATTCACAGTATGTTTTTAAGTCATACAATATACAGGGCCTATTAATATTTTAAAATGTAATAATATTATTAACTTTTGATAGGCAGCCAGTTTTTATAAAATTACCCCATGACATGACAGTAATTCTATTGTATTTGATAAGAACAAGTAGTAATTGCCAAAAGGAAACTAGACCTACTTGTTATGCATATGGCTAACCCATGAGTGTTGAAATTTCACTCTGTACGCTTTATTAAATTGTCTAGGTGGAACAAGCCATGAATATACTGACTCATTAAATGTTGTCATACATACACATACATGGGTTATCAAACACTATATGTAGGCTACATAGTAGGAACTCGATCATTTAGTGCCCTATTATAGCCTTCCGAGGAGTAAGTTCTTTTTCAAATTATTGTGATTATTTTTGTTTTATTTTACAATCAGTTTACAAAGTAACCATTTATAACTTCAACAATATAACAACTACAGCCGGAACATAAACTTACCAACGTTTCTGAATTTTTCCAGTTCGTAAAGTTATAAATAGGCTATATATATACATCTAAATCATATTTAATCTATTATAATATTAATGCCAACATTTAGTGTGTCAGTTTAGTCATTGTTTGTTATGCCATTTATGTCTTATTTCATAAACACTTGATTAATCTTAGGGCCTATTATACGACGTAACTTAAGTAAATGATAGGCTATATATATGTATAAAATATAATAAAATTTTATTAAAAATGAAATATATAGACTATTACTAAAACTTATCATTTTAATCATGTTACTTGTAGCCAATATGCAATGGTTTTGCCGTTGGAATGAAATAAATAAATAAATATAACATAATTGTAATAATAGTTGAATTTTTAAAGATCTATGTTAAATGATAATTAATATGTGTCTTTTCAATTGTATTAAAATCAATGTTTATATATGTTTATAGATATTGTCATATAGAAGAGGCCACAGTTGAAGATATTTCAGGCTCTACAAAACAGTGGCTGGTTAGGGGCTTAGTAGAGGAAAGAACGCCGAAAAATGTAAGTTGATAATTAAATATATCTATTAATCTCATAAACTGATGTCTGTTACGCATATTCAACTTTTGATATGGATAACTTAAGTTAATTTATAGTAAATGAAGAACAAGTTATTTTGATTGTAGTACTAGGTACTCCACAAGTAAATTTTAATTTTGTTTGTATTGATCTAAATGTAGTATTTAGGGCCTATACTTAAAACTTAATTTACACTTTGCAGAAAATTAATTAAAGTTATTACAAAGTGCTGGCAACTACCTGCTTGCTTTGCAGAAGTAAAATTGTGCAGGTCGTAGTGCTGATCTCACTGTGCTTCAGTTTTTTTGTTTTCTTGTTGTTCATTGTAAGTTTTTTAGTTGCTAAACTCAGAATAAGAATAATTGTATGATACGGAATGGTACAAAGGTTATATGGTTATTGATTGCCTTATTGAAGTGGTTATTTTTTACTATATATTTAACTTATTTTTATTCTTACTACAGCTCACAGTCTTTTTTTCTTTTATTTTCTTATAAGTTAAGCCGTTTTGCCTCTTTATCATGCGTTATCAAACCTACACAGTATTTGTAATTTATTTCTTGTATTCATTGATGCTCGTCAATTGATTAAATGAGAACATATACTCAACACATTCACAAATAACACATAATACACAACACAACACGTTGGGACATTTACGTCAATTGAAAAAACTACGCAAGATGTAGCTCACATGTGAACTCATTGAGTTAAAAACGTCCGCGGCCTCATAACCTAACCTAACATATAAGAAGATAAAAGAAAAAAGGATTGTAAGCTGTAAGTATAAAAATAAGTTAAATATAACAAAAGCTATGACTTGCACTAGATCTACTTTTGTTTGAATAGTTCCTTGCAATATTACAACTGGTTAATCAAATAAGCAAAATAATTAATGTTCTATAGGCCTAGGCCTAGTAAATAAAGAACTTTATAACTAAAGGACATTGTCATCTCATACTTATTGTTACTAAATTTTGATATAAATAGGCCTAGTTCAATGTAATATTCTCAGAAAAGATTTCTTCATGTTTATAAGAATTGTCATTCTCTCACAACAATGTTTACTCCACAATAACTTTGATATTGTTTGCTCCCCTTTATTTTATAATATGTTTTGATATAAAATCTGCATCAGAAATTTCTACCAGCTGATTTGAAAATCTCGGGTTTAATTTACTTTAAAGATATAATTATTTTATTCCAAATACTTTCTCCAACCCTTAATTTTGCTTCGTAACGGTATACAAGCAGACATTATTATTAGTAGTACCTATTTTATTAGTTTTAAATAATTTGGTGGTCATTCCTACTGTACGTTTCATGTTTAGTTGGCATTATGGGTCTAATGGAGCAGCCGAGTGCTACTAAACAGCTAATTATTGCAAATTAACAGTATTAAAACTGTTTAAATTTTATAATACAATCGATATAAGGTAAATATTTTGTGTGTGTAAAGGACTTATTATTAATTTGTGAATAATTTTTACTTACTTGTGAAACAACTCATTCTCAAACTGCAGTTAATGTTTTATTATTTACTAAATTTACTAAAATTGTTAACATAATACTTGTATTTGAAGGGCAATCTGCCAATAAAATTTGCTTGGTTAAACAAATTTTCCAGGACACGTTTACCAGATTTTATTTTTGTAAACAATAAAAAATATTACAAAATTTTGATTGATAATAATTAGCATACAATTCAAAAATAATACCGTACATTTCTTTTGGAAATTCGACAATAACATAAAAAGTTCGATAAACTTTACAAACATTTTCATGCTAAACCATAATACAAAATCTTAAATGACCTTTAGTTTCAGTTATAGAATAATTAGTATTAGCTGCCCTATAGTTGTCATTCCTGCTTGTTGAATTATGAGCGTACAATACCGAAACCTTTATTTTAATATCCAATGCGGTTAAGTGCTTGTAGCCTACATTTTTACGCGCAGACTACTAGCAGCGGAGCGCCTGTAAGAATAACATGGCATATGGGTTTCTCCATACTGCTAACTATGCTTGAAACGTGGTATACTTTAATTCATATTTTAAAAATTAAATAATATTGAATTATACAGCATTTCTTTCAAAGTTATGTTAATTTCATTGGTTTAAGTTATTGTTTGTGAAACAATGAATATTTTGTTGCAGGAAACTAGGACCATCCTAAGAACAAAGATGTTTCTCAAGTTATGATTCTACTGGTTATTAAAATTATCATGTTTTAATTCTTTTTGTACATGACATGTTGTTATACATTGACAATAATAAATAGGTTTTGAAAGTTTCAGAAAAGTGTAGTTTTTTATGTTTCCACATTAGATTATTATATAACCCTATCATCAAAATCAACAATAACAGGGGGGTGTAGTATTTTGTCAATTCCTTGAAGTAAGTCAGTGAAATTATTGCAGATTTGCTCATATGTATGTTTTTTCATATCTAAAGATCCTAATTTACTTTGATTAATAACTTTTGAATTATTGTATTTTATATATACAATGTTTCTAAGACCAGCACAATGTTCTTAGTTGAATTGAGATATTGAATTTACCCAGAATATGCTAGACATGTTCTATACATAAGTATAGCATGTGCACATCACGTGTGAAGAATATGTATAATAGGTATATCACATTGGGATTATATGCTATGCATATTTGTAGCATGTGCGAAGAATATGCAAGGTTCATATTGAGATCATGAATGTACCCAGAATATGCTAGGCATCTTCTATGTAAGTGTAGCATGTGCATAGAATGTGTGTAGCTCAGATTGAGGTAGTAAAATGTGCCCAGCATATATGTAGAATGTGCAAAAATCATATTGAGATAATGAATGTACCCAAAATATACTAAGCATGTCCTATAGAAGTGTAGCACATGCCTAGCATGTTCTAAGAATGTGCGTAGTTCATATTGCAGTTATAAACCGTGCCCAGAATGTCCTGAGCATGTTCTGAGCATATTGTAGGAATATTCTTCTCGCATATGCCAGGCGCTTTGTGAGCGCGGACGTTCACTTTTCCTGAGCACGTGCCAGACATATTCTGGAATATTCAAGAATATGCGTGGCACATTCCGCATATACTTAAAGAATGTACTGAGCACATGCTCAGCACATGATTGTGCTGTCTGGGACGCGCATGGAGAGTTTCATCACTCACCTCACGGCCTGTAACGTTGTAAATATAAAATGAGCATGTTTTACTGTTAAATTAATTAATACAATTATTATGTTTCTACAAGTAAAACAAAATATAGGTTAGGTTAATCAAATTCCTTTCTATAAGTTTACATAGATTAGATTCAGCAGTAAATACATATACCACATATCTGTATTGAATAGAAAGTAGTATTGACGGCTCTAAACTACGGATAAACAGATATATGACAACAAAAGAAGACCAACAGTTAAATAACTAAATAAAAATAAAGTTCAAACTGGTTCATATATGAGCCTAAACAATTCGTCTGCTCTAAGTTACCCATTTGATGTAAACTCAAACATCTTTAGGATATAATTTAAATAATTCGACCACGCAGCTGGACCGCTGACGTGAGTTGAGCAAATTTCCAAAATTAAGTTTATATGCCTACGTTTTAGGGTTTCAACCAACAATTTGGGAAGGCGTTGAACAGTTGTCTGTATGTACGCAATATATTAGTAGAATTTGTTTGCGCCTAGTGGCCTCGCGAGTTTGCACCACTTGGCTTCGAAGCGGGTATTTTTCCGGTATTTTACGTTTTGGTCGATTTTGGGGAAACCAAGCGAGCTATAAGGTCGCGTAAAAACAAAATATGCAAAATAACATCCTAAATTTATATTTTGAGAAAAAACTCTAAATAAATTTCATTCTCGTAGTAAAAATCTCAAAAAGGAGTTACTTCCGGTAAAAAAACGTACTTCCGGTTGTTAGATTTTTTTTGGTAACGAACTCGTCCGAGTGGCATAGACAACCAACACGAGTACCAAATTTGGACCAAATCGGACTTAAAATGCGGGCGCTAGAGTGCGAACACATATATACATATATGTATATACATATATACAGTATATGAATTTTAATGACACCCCAAAACTTGTTCTGGGGACCATAATCGGTGCTCATTTGCTACTCCCGACCTTGGGTCTCACCATAAGGGCCACTGCAATAGCTCATTTTTCCTATGGAAATTCGCTAATAAACAAGTGGTCTACTCGTGCCTGTTAGTCTATTGGCAGCTCTTAGACAGTTAAGGCTTTACAAATTATTGAACTTAATTATGTGGTGGAATAATTTAAAACACACAAAAAAACATTTTTGATTGTTTGAACTCATATCAGTTATTTGTTAAAACAAAAAAGATTTTTGTAAGTTTTCTAGATTAACGAGTTGTTTATTGCAGTGTTTAAAACAATATTATAGTGCTAAACAGACATCCGGCAATAAAAGGACAACAATCAAATAAATAAATGACATAAATCGTTTGAGTCGTCCATTTAATGTAAACGTAAACATACGAGTGGTCTACTCGTGTTGTTTAGACTCCTGCTTGGCGGTCAGGCGGTGTCCAGCTCTATGAAACGGAAATTGTTGCGACTTGTCAATGCACAATTAGCTAAATATCAATCAGACAGCGCCCACATGTTTCATGGCTGGCAGAAACATTCTAGATTTTGTATTACTTTATTGTATAGAAAACGTTCTTCTGATACAAATATTCACAGTAGACAATTGTATTCAGTTAATTACGCTTCGCCCACATAATATCTTAAGTAAAAAATAAAATATTGATCTAGAGAGTCTAAGTAATATTAATGTATGATAGTTAATTATTATAATGAGTTAATTAGTAAGTATAAGTAATGAGGGCTCGTTAAGTTTATTTGTTGACGGTTTTTATTTTAAAGATTTATGTTCCAAAATTCAAAACTAAAATATATAATTGTAAAAGCCATTGGTACAAATATGTACCACCTGCTATTAGGTTGTGTATAAACTATCAATGCAAACTCTATTGGTTTAATGTGATCGCAGAAACTCTTATTGGTAAAAAATTCAACACTTTTTAATTTTTCGTTTCTATGGTTACAAGATTAATATGCTAATATGGTAATAAATGCTGTGCAAGTGTTTAGGAAATTACATGACGTATACAAATAAGACACGTCATTACATACAAACTTTAGCATTTATTTAAATCTATATCTATACTAATATTATAAAGAGGTAAAGTTTGTTTGTTTGTTTGTTTGTTTGTATGTTTGTTTGTATGTAGGGGGTAATCTCTGGCTCTACTGAACCGATTGAAAAAATAGTTTTACTAATAAAAAGCTACACTATCCCTGAGTAACATAGGCTATAATTCATTTCGATAAAAACCTTTTTTTATTTCAATATTTGGAAATTTAGTCGGACAAAATCTTAGGTTATGCCTAGAATGATAAACCAACACATGTATTTACATTTATTACCATAGCAACCAATTTAATAAAAAAATAACAGATAGTATAGCTGTTTGCTCCAATATTTCCATTAACAGCTGATTTCAAAATTTGAAGCAATTATTTTTGTATTTCTAGCTTTTAGGTTAGGGTTTTAAAGTATAGACCTTGCTGGTTCTTTTAACCTTTACTACAACTGTTGTTATAAGATAAAAGACATAATTTAATTTGAACATTTTAAACATTATTTACGATCTTAGTTTTGAGGTTATTATTAATTAATTCTACACCTTTATTGTAAATAAAACTTAACATATGTTTTTAGAAGGTTCCATTGGGGGTTGGCGTGCGGAGCACGCAGGGGTCTCCCCTAGTTGTTTATAATTTAGCAATTAATGTTTTATAATAATGATTGTGTATTAAAAAAATTCAAGAATAGAGCATTAACTCTAAATGCGTTTTTTTTTAAAGTTTTTAAGTACAATATTCTTAAAAATATTGTCGTAATGTTAAATATTCAAACACAATCTTGGAATATTCTTTGAAAATATTATGTAAATAGTTGTGCATAGTTTGTTTTTTCCCAAATGTTTTGGAGCAAACACTAAATAAAAGGGATTAAAATTTAGGCATGTTATTCCAGTATTTATTCTTGAATATTGTAATAAAACGCAAATTTGGATCAATAAATATATATTATACCAAAAACATAAATGATTACTTATATAGGAAAATTTAATTGCCATTTTGTATAACTGTATTACTATATTCTTCTCGTTTTATTCTGTAGTCGCTATGTGTGAAAGAAATTTTAAACTTACTAGCTTGTTATTTGTGAGTAAATGTGGGAATTTAGTTTTTTTGATTCATCAATTTAATCTCCAACATAAATAATATAAGCCAGAGTTACAAAATAGATAAATTTAATTACTCCTATATTAACGCAATTATCTACAAACTTATTCAATTAAGTCTTCAAGTTCTTGAAAATTTAATTGGAACAAGTTCAAATAGAGTTTCAAATGTATTTTGACAAAAAGAACTTACTTGTTACTAATAGTACTTTATGACTTGTTCAAAATTTTAGTAGCAATGTTGGCAGAAATTATAGTAATGTAAAAATATATATTTTATATAGAAAGAGAGTTTTGTTTATATAAAACTAAATATAAGAGCTTTTGGATCCATCCACATGTGTATGGTAAATTATAGCTTCGCATTTTCTTAAAAAAAAACTTATTATTCTTCTATAACAATGTATAAAAATATAAATGAAAAATTATATACAAAACAAATGTTATATTTTTTTATTTTAATATTATTATTTTGAATATTATAACAATATTTCAAAAATCACTTCTATGGAAATGTTCATCATTGTGGTTATGGGAGTGTCAAGAGATGATTTCATGATAATTTTATTGTACTCGAGTTTGTTTTCCTCAAGAACTTGCCGACCATTTGAAATGTTTAGTTTCAAGTGTGTCCGTTTATTACATTTTTGTATGATTGGAATGTCTAACTAATGTATTTAATATTTTTATTAGACTTATGCAGAAACTTTCGCATGGAGGAGGAGATCACCGACGGTTAATGTATTTTATTTTAAATTCACAAACATCCATGATCCAGAATTTTATTCAGGAAACTTTATCATCGAAGTCCAATATGTTAACTAAACATAAGCTACAACCCACATTAAAATACCTGTACAATCATAAATGCTAACTTAAAATACATATATTTTAGGCAGTATAAACAGAATTAATTAAGTTTCATTTTGTTATGTATCAAGTCACGGCTGTTTAATTAACAATAAGTTACCTTGATGGCTCCGCCATGTGACTTCTTTCTTCGTTTTCACTTACGCGTTTCAGAGCTTATGTTCCATCCTCAGAGTAAAACTCTCAATCAGAGTTCGTTACTACATTAAAATTTAAATTCACAGACACACATAAAACATTTACACAAACACAAAGTCATAAATCAACACGACACACTCGCTGGGCACTGTTTTAATGCCGTCGGACAACTAACTTCTCATGTCTATAACTTTGCAGTAGGCCTATATTGTTTATTTAGATCGGTGTCATGGGTCTTGATAGCCGTGTCGTATGTTGTATTCGAAGAAAAACATAATTGGTCGTTCAATAAAATATCCTTATTGTCTTAAAGGCTTTATAAATTTCATATTCTTTGATGGCATTCATATATTTTCTTTTCGTGCAAATATGTAGTGGTTCCAAATTAATCTCAAAATCTGTATACGAATAGTCGTGGTCAACAAGGTGGCGTGCATAATTTGATATAATGCTATTAATGTTCTTTTTCGGCAGATGTTCTTTAAACCTTACAAAATGTTCGTCCTGTCTGACCTATATAGAGTTTATTAGAATTGCCACGTTTTAATTTATAAATACCTGTTTTTTTGTTCTAATGGTATGTCCCATTTTTGACTAAGCAATTTTTTGATATTATTCTTAGAAGAAAGAAGTCACGATGCGGAGCCAGACAAGGTAACTTATTGTTAATTAAACAACCGTGACTGGGTACCAAACAAAATTAATCTTCAAATTAATTATTTGTTTATTAAGTTTTGTTTGTCACATTTCAATTTATAAATTAATTAATTTAATCTTTAAAACATAATTAGTTGTTTGTTTTTGTATTTAGTTTATTTCCTGTTATGCTGATATGTTTATGTAGTCTTAATGGTTTGTACACTTTTTTAACTTATTTTAGTTCAGAATTGCTTCGAATTTTTACAGTGTAGTTTTAAAACTTGTTCCTCAAATATTTCGTTTGGTCTGTCATTGTTATGACTTTATTTTTTTAGTTTGAATCTTGTTCCAGTTTGAACCCTTTAGGGATAGTTTGACATATGTTTAATGTTACTCATAGTAATAATATTTATTTTTTAGCTAGAAAATAATAACCAAACTAAGTTTTTCGGTTAAAATAAAACTAGCCTAAAAAATGTTTTCTTTGAATGGTTTATGAAAATTGTTGGAAACCCATTGTCACTTCACAATATTTACAAATCACCACGGACAAATTATTTCTGTTTAAAATGATAATCCTGATTTAACTATGAATGATTTATTCGTTTTGTAAATAGTCTCTTTTAATCTAATTAGTTTGGAAAGTAGTTAAAAATGACATGCGACAATTTGAAATGTTTAAAAAGAAGTTAAAAAAATAGGAGACAGTTACTGAGGTGACAGTTAAAATTTCAATAAGGTTAAATGTATATTTCCAAACTCCGTGCTGTGTTTAGAATAATGTATTCGACGCTCTTTATTGTTTTTTTTTACAGTTATGACATTTCCTTGAGAGTGTATAGCTCAAAGTTCTAAGTATAAAAGTTTCTTCCTGGTTTATACAACATATTCAATAAGAAGATGGAACCAAATATAGGTCGTAAAAACTTAAACAGTTATATAAACTTCAGGAATTAAATGAAGCTATCAAAGATTTGAAGTTTAGATTAATATAGTCATATTTTACGACATGATAACAAGTTAATAAACTTTAAGAATGTATAAAATCGAAGCAAGCCTTCGTTAATATTAATTTTGTCCTTTTTGAAGGAACAGTTGACGCTTTGTCAACAAACAGAAAAACAATGTTTCCTCATTTCTGTTTGTCAATGAACAACCACGAAGAACGTTGATATGGGATTTTGAATTTTGCCTGGGATACGAACAATAGATTTTTGTAGTTAAAGTGTTAATTGTTCAAAAAATATAGTGCAGAAAAGTCTGAAATATATTTTTCGAATATTGGTTCGACAAAATTTAGATAGAAGGATGAAGCAAACAGATTTTGACTTAATTATGCTGTGGTAGATTTTTAAAACATTTATAGTATACTAAATTCTGATTCAAATGTTAAAATTTATCAAACAGTTGCTCAATAAGGGTTGTACTCATTTAAAATAGGTTGAAAGCTTCTACTGAGTGGGAATCTATAAAAGCTTTCAGTTAAAAAAACCCAGAAAATCGATGATGTAAGTCTAACCTGTGAATAATTAAAATTGACGTTTCATAATAAATTTTGACTTTTTAGCAATCGTATGGTTATACTTAGCTTAATATTTTAGGGGAGGGTACGTGTTAAATGTTTGAAACTAAACTATCGACAATGGATACCACTTTTTAAATTTAACTATTATTATAGAGAAAAGAATAAGCATATTTAACACAACCATGGTTGCATTCAAAACATCATACTAACCTTTTTTATTGTAAATTAAAAAAATATATATATTCAGTGATAAAAACAAGTAAGTTACAGTTTTTTTTAATTTCTTATCGGTTTAAAAATGTTGTGTTTCAATGTTCTATATGTAAAACTAAAAATAAGTTTCCACCCTTTATATGTATTTTTTAAATTCAGTGGGCAAAACAAGAAAGTAACAGTTTTTTACTTTCTTATCAGTTTAAAAATGTTGTGTTTCAATTTTCTATTTGTAAGATTAAAAATAAGTTTATGTAACATTTTATCATAATATTGATATCAATTTTGTTTGATTTAGTTAGTTTCTGAATATTATGCAACAATTCAAATAAAACTTTAAATATTTCTTTTAACTTTATTTACACTTGTTGACTTACACTGATTGACTTCTGATGTTAGAGTCTGAGTTTCTATAATATGCTCAGTAGTTGGTCCGGGTAAAATCTATCTGAAGTATGTGGCGTCCTACACATTCCAGACTTTTGCATTACGGAGTGTACGCTATATAATTGCTAATATGTACTATTAATAACTCAAAATTAGAGTATATTAAAACAAAGCGTCAACATATATAATTTAAAATAATGTGAAAATTGAGCATTCACCTAAAGGGATTTTCGTCATCTTCGAGAACTGTAAAGATAATGTTAGCCTAAACACTTTCAAAAACATTTTATTTTTTCACTTTGAAAACCTAAATTAGCTGATAGAAGATTTTCAGTTTTGCTTCACTAACTGGTAGGACCGGCTTACTTTACACCTATAAAACATCACGTAGTCTATTCCTCAGTGGCATTTCCATAAGCAACTAATGTCGCACTTTATATTATTTGTATCTCTCATTTGTACGGCAGGCTTTTGTTTAGGAGTTGACCTAAATCTTGCTGGGCCTTTTTAACTTTATTATAATTAACTGTTATATGCTTACGTGACAGGTATTGTAATTTGCCATTTTAGCTTTAAAATTATAGTTAATCCTGCAATTGTACTGAACATAAATTATAAAATGACTGTGGGGAGGAAACGCAAAAGTTTTACATGATTTATTTATTTATATTTGTAACATATTGATTAACAGTCGGTTTTTTTATCGGGGTCTTTTGGCGTTTTTTGGGGTGTTTTATAAGACACACTGTTTTATAATAAATAATAGTTTGAGAATTAATAATCTTTTACCGTAGAATAAAATATCTATACAAGAACAAGAAATTATTTGTATTTATGAAATTAATAAATGACAATTTAGATTTTCTTAATTTAAGTGTGGTGGTTACTCAAAATTGCAGCGGATTCCGTTCAAGATGTATTACGATTTATGGTATGATAGATAAATAAAATGGTTTCTTAATACAAAATATAGAAAAGATATAAATATGTTCTGGAAAAGCCTCTTTAGGCAGTTACAAAATATAATAAAAATTAAAACTAAGGGAATGCATCCCCCCCCCCTCCCTCCTAAAAACGTTATTATCATTTCCCCCCTTTGTTTTCTTTTGTCTTGCTTATATTTCTATACTAATTAAATTTAATATTTACTGACGGTATTCTTTTAGGGCCTTTTATATCTCGATATTTATAAATATTATTTCATCAGAAATCCAGATAAGTTTTCAATTAAATTCTTATGATATTATTTACTAAAAGGTACAAACAATTTTCCATTGTAATCTGAAATTGAACTAATCGCCACGCCTAAAGTGAGTTCTTGAAAGGCTTTGGAACGGAAAGAAGGTGTTGGTTTGGGGAAAATGAAACAAGAAACCCTCTACATTTTGAATTTGATTTAGGTCCCTAGGCTGTAACTCCACGTTCAACCGGCGGGAAAGAATAGCATAGGCCTACTAATGGTGTGACAGAAAGTAAAGTGAAATACACAAAATGAAATCACCCCATAATGTTATTGTGACTAAAATATTTACTGTTGTAGGTACAATGTTGGAACGATAAACAAATCATGGGAAATATTTAGTTTGTCTCAAGAAGTTATTTGTATTGCTTTGCACATTTTGTTTTGAAAGAATTGAAAACAATATATTATGTTCTTTAATACATATTTTTATTTTGAATTGTAAATATGATATATTTTTCAAAATAATACTAACAATTTTATAAAACTACATTAGGGCCGATAGTAGGTTCACATTAAAGGAATAAAATATATTCAAGTTTGTATATAACGTAATAGACAATTTGTTAGATCTTATTGTACATGTACAAACGAGCAATAAAACTATTGTTGAAGTCAACTAAATTACAAATGAAAAAAAGATAGAAAACATTAACAATAACCATGGCAGGAATAAATTATGAAATGGAACACTTGAGTCTTTTGCACAAAGTTTCTCTGTAGTAGCGTTCTTTGTAACTATAAAAAGTATTAAAATGATGTATAATATTCATAAATTGAATAAAAAATTTAGGTTTTTTAAGAAATTTTAAAGTTTCCTTCCCTATTGTAAAGTGGTGGCCTATCCAAAAATTTAGAAACTTCAGTTTTACTACCACATAAATAATTATTAAGATAGTATATTATATACGATTGTATTAACCTAAAATAATTTAAGTCTATTTTCAAATGTAAAGTAATCTAAGTTATCCAAACATAAGCCGTTACTAAAGATTTTAACTTATTTATCATGCCACAGTCCATCTTAAAAATACAAATATGAAAGTTGTTCATATTATCCCATATTTTAATGAATGCAATGTTTAATTAATAGTTTTATTAATTTTGAAGTCTTAACTCATAAGTAGTCAATCAGGCTATTTTTCTCTTTATAGAATAGCACACATTTTGTTAAAAATATCCATTATACTAACGTTTACATGGAACTCAAAATACTTAAACAATATGATGATAACAATAAAATCCATATTTTAAATAAAAATCTATAATAATAAAATAAATAAATATACGAAGATAATAATAATTGAAATAAACAATGAGTTAGTTTAGGAAAACTTTAAAAACATACTTCAATAAAAAAAAACTAAAATAAAAATTCAATATTTCCTTAAAAATGTATACCCTAATTTTGACGTTAATAAAAAATGTATTAAACAACCAGAGCCAAATAATTATTCATTGTATATTATTAGCACAAATGTATTCTTTTTAGTTTACAGCTAAACTGGTTTTAAGAGAAGATATTAAGGAGTTTTAATTATGTTTGTAAACTTCGATAAAAATCACGTAAAATAATTGAGCGAGTGAAGCGAGGTCTTAGTTTTAGCTCGACCGTTTGGCATTTCGTCTGTCTGTCTCACGATTACGGCCAAACGCCTTGACCGATTGTCATGATTTTTTGCATGAATATTCCTTATTCGCTGAGCCATTTATATATATGTTTTTTTTCCATTTTTAACCCCTTAAATAAAATTAAAATGGCGGCCGCACCGTTTCTCTCAGTGTAAGCTTTTTTCCAAAGAAAGTTTGTGTCTTAACCGTAAGTCGAATTGAAAAACTAATATTATTTTGCGAGTAGCAAATTTGATGTTCTACAAAATTGTTTTCTTATTTTGTTTTCCGTATCTCTAACGGTAAGCTCACAAAATGGCCGCAAACTTCAAATTTGTTAAAAATCGTCCAAGATTTTTTATTTGAACCATGTTTTTATAAGTTTATTCTTTAGAAATCTTCATAAAACCTTATAATTTTATGGAGAGGGAGAGAGAGAGCGCGATAATTGCTGTCTTACTCTTTCCTGCGCTACGTCAGTGTGTGTGGCCTCTGTGACTGTGAGTGAGTTGTGGTTACTTCCTTACTGGCACACTATTTTTAACCTAAGCTCAAAACCACATTTGTTATATCAACGAGTAAGGTCACAGAACTACTAGTAATTTTAAATATAATTTTATCTGATGACAGTAGAAAGAGTAGATTAACCATACATTGAAACGAGTATCTGTCAAATTAAAGAAAGAGTTTATGTTTAAATCATACCCGAACAATAATACTAAAATCGAGTTTGTTTAAAATATTGTTTTGTTCTATGTTTTACAATAAAAATTTACGTTAGGGTAAACGAAATAATTTATTTTATACCAGTCTATTCTATGTTTGAACACGTTTTTGCTGCTGTGTTTAAGTATTTAAATCATAGTTGTTTTCAAATTACCTAACTTACATCTAATATAATACAGAAAAGTGTTTGTCTGTAATATTTGATGTACTTATAACAAACATTCACGAACAAAGACCTTTTCCACTTTTCTTTCATCAATTAAACTGTCTTACTAATATTAGAAAAGCTCTACTTTTAAATTATAAGTAAGAGTTGGAAACATTTTCTCAAAGGACCAATCAGAGAAATTAATAGATCCAACTGATAATATTTTTCCAAAGTGTTCACCTTACTTTTTACTACTAACTCGTACAGTGAAAATTTGTAAGAAACATTTATCAGTGTAGCTATTATAATAGCAATTTAAATGCAGGTTTTTCATGACATACTGAGGAGAAGTCTAATGGAAATACCATTGCAAAATTTTGTAAACACCTATGAAAAATTTGCAGAGACACTTTCTAGAAATGTCTACAAATTTAAAGGCTATATAATAAAACTAATATTTTATCTAGATAGTAGATCTGTTTTATAACATTTAAAAAGAGACTTCTATGGTTGATTTTATCATCTTTGACAGTACAATAGAAATACCATATATCGCGTAAAATTTATTTGTTCTCCCTCTATGTATGATGATGGTGTGGGACATATTTTCTGCAATAAAATGCACTACATGGAATATATTTGAACTTGTGCCATCATATGTGCATTAAAAACCTATTGCGTATCGTTGGAAGGTTGATATCACTATTAAATACAGGTTGTCCTTAATTTCTAACATTTCATCCAGCTCTAATCTCGTTCAAGCAAGTCATGTGTTACAATGAGTCACGTGCATTCAACGAATAACAATGTAATTATTGTTTTAGGGTTATCTTCTGTTATTTTTAATTGCTGCGATTAAGGTTTACGTGTAAAAAATAAATTTAAACCACAAATGCAGTTTTGGTTTTAATTTTGTAAAGATTTATTTCATAATATCTTACTTATTAATACTGTTAAGAAAATCCCTTTGTTCTTGATTTTCAAATCTTTTACGTATCAATAACTTTGCCCTTCCTTGGGCGCAGATGGTAGAAACGTTATGTATATACTGTACATATTGAAAGATTATGTTTAAGTTTTGTATATACTGTATATATTGAGTGGATATGTTTAAGTTATGTATATACTGTATATATTGAGTGGATATGTTTAAGTTATGTATATAATGTACATATTGAGAGGATATGTTTAAGTTATGTATATGCTGTATATATTGAGAGAATATGTTTAAGTTGTGTATATACTGTATATATTGAGAGGGTATGTTTTATGTTTAAGTTATGTATATACTGTACATATTGAGAGGATATGTTT
>JAGFPH010004739.1:46268-94037 GCA_018207615.1 Philaenus spumarius
CATATTGAGAGGATATGTTTAAGTTATGTATATACTGTACATATTGAAAGGTTATGTTTAAGTTATGTATATACTGTATATATTGAGAGGATATTTTTAAGTTATGTATATACTGTATATATTGAGAGGATATGTTTAAGTTATGTATATAATGTACATATTGAGAGGATAATTATGTTTAAATTTGGTTGCTATAGCAATGAATATATATTATTACAAACTCAGCTTACTTGATCTATCAGTTTAAATAAAAAAATCTAATATTATGATAAATATTATGATAAATATTTATTGGTAAATGGCTCTCCTTTGCTTACAAATGTATGATTTTTGTTCTTCATTTAGGCTTATATATTATGATTTAATGGGATTGAATAATAATTTGTTTAAAGGCCAAAAATGTATTAACTTTGTCTTACATATTAAATTCGATATCTGTTTTTAACTAGTGTGAAAAAATATGATTTATCATTTTAGTTTTGTACAATTATTATGAACAAATTAAGTTGATTTTTGCGCATACTTATAAGACAAAGATTACAACACACCTTGTTTTTTGTTTCACCTATTAGGCTGGATAGTGATGAAAGCTATAATTTTGTTCATTATAAAAATTAAATTTCATTTTCATTTTAAATAATATTATCACTATTGTGTTTTAAATTGGTTTACAACGCACTTTTTTTATAACAAAAATATATTTTTGTAGTTTAAATATATATCATCAGATTTAAATTTTATAAAAGCATATGTTTTTAAATTACCATTAAAATCTAAAAATGGCAAATTTAGTTAATTGTATTTGTTACAAGTTGTTATACTCATATTTAGTTAATAACCCCTAATTATTAAAAAACGAAAGATTGTAAAATCATATGAATCACTTTAACCACAACTTTTTGTACACCTATTAAATAAATGGTGCCAGAAACTGGCTCATACTTTCTCACAAACATATTTAAATTATTACACAGATTCACTGTGACTTCATAATTAATTGTATTAAAGTAGGAGAGGGGATACATTAAAGTAGGAGAGAAACTAATAAATATTATTATTATTATTATTAGAAAACTGTTCGATATATTTCGAACAAATTTGCACCAAACATGTCAATTAGGCTTATATAGATGCCCGAAAAAAGGCTTTTTTAAATGTTGAAAAACAACCCCTTTTTTGGCCAAAAACCCCAAAAATCTGTTATTATTATTAGATAAACGAGAATTTTTAGAAAGATGCGGTTTTTTGCATATGGTAGGGTACATTTTGTTCTACAAATAAGCTAAATTTTATCAAAATATCAAAATCGTTAGAGCCATTTTCTATAAAAAAATAACTGATTTTTTAGGGGGTTTTGGCCAAAAAAGGGTTGTTTTTCAACATTTGTCAAAACCTTTTTTGTGCACATATGTTCGAAATCGATCGAATAGTTTTCTCTCCAGCTTTGTACACATACATACAGACATACCTACATACAGACATTTTGTAAAAAAAACACTTTTTTGGACTTCCACAAAATTCTCAACATCGATTTTTTTTTTTTGCTATCACTATACTTTCTCTATACTATAAATATAGTGAAAAAGTAAATATTGAGATTTTGTGTGAGAACACGTGCAAAACTAAATCGTAGTTTTTCAAAAAAAAAAAAGTTGTGTAATGTGAATTTATATACGCACGTTTATTTTATACAGTATACATAAATTAATGTATATTTGTGTGAGTATGTGTATATTATCTAAAAAAGTTATAGTTTAGTGATGATTCGTTTCTTAATTTTATTTTTATCATTTCCAAAAATAAGAAAACATATTTCTTTCTCCGATATTTAATAAATATACAAATAGAGTTAAAATGAAAATATTCCCAATGTTTTGTAAAAATAACAGTTTGTATTCATTTGTAAACCATAGCTATCCTGCTATGTATTCATTCTTAGTTTTGAGTGTATAAAAGGAAGAGAGAGGACAATAAATAATTTTAAAAGCTGGATGATTAATGATCGAAGCTTCTTTAAGAATCATGTAGGTACATTGATCAACGAGTGTACCGACCTTCCTAGTAAAACGAATTCTCTGAGGTTTAACTTACAATGTATCTTAACAAAGATTTAAAAGCAAATGTCAGATAGTGTGTAATATAAAATGATTTAGAGTTCTGTCTAAGTTGATAATAAATCTTCAACTTCTGATTTTTTTCTTTTGCTCTTTACGTCTGAAGTCATTAGCATTATATTGTAATACTCATAATTTTTATCAGCACCCGATTGAAGTATTCTATAATCCTAAACGGAGAAAAATCTTCTTTTTTTTTAAATATCCAAACAGAACTTAGTACTTAACAGCCGCGTTTTGATATAAACTCAACAGGTGAATATTCGAAGTATTCCTAAAATACAGGTGCCTCTTACCGGTATTCCTAAAAGTGTATAGCTGATTCAAACACTCGCAGACATTGTTTATATTTTTACACATGGTGTGTTTTTAAATGGATCACCATTGGTAACTTGTAAACTATAAATTTGCAATATGGCTGCCCACTTTAAAGTAATTTTAATATATATATATTTTTTTATTGGACTAATAAATCATATAATCTATTGCCAACTTAGAACCTCTCCCAACAGCCAATACTGTCTAGACTTCATATCTAGTTCGGTTCTTTTTCTCCATCTAGACAAATCTAGAGTCCAAAGTAATTCAAAATATTTAGTTTATCTACACTGGGAACGATAACACCCCTGATAATGAGAGTAGTTCGATTGTTTAGTCCATTATAGGTAAAGTTGACATGAACAGATTTAATCTCATAAGTTTAACTTTCCAAATCCCTGGTCCATTTGTATGCTTGATAACTTGCTTGTTGTAGCTTTGTGATAAAACTATCTATATTCTTTCCTACTGATTTTGTACCTGTATCGTCAACAAATTTCGAAATTGTAACCACCGGCAGGTGGCTTTTATACAGCCAGTAGAAGATGGGGCCCAACAGAATCCACTGATGTTCCCCGACTGCACCTACTTAAGCTCTGAATGTGCAATTTCTTGTTTGAGTCTATCAGTTATATACGAAGATAAAATTTCCACGAATTGTTTTGGTAGCATTTTATTTAACTTGTGTATCAGACTTTCATGCCACACCTTGTCAAAAGCATGTGCAACTTGGAGAAATGTGTCCGAACAGACTTATTTTTCTTCCAACGAGCGTTCAATAATTACATCTGTAGTTTGACGAACCTAGTAAACTACTGAGCTATTTTGCCTAAACCAAAACTGATAATCAGGAATCAATCTGTTATTTGAACCAATAGTCTCAAACTTTTAAGTAATAACTTCTCAAATAATTTTAAACATATTGGAAGTAGTTATATGTATGTGCACGATTTTACATCAATAGCTGGTTCGTTACAATATGACGCACTTTTCGGGATTTTAAATTTCCCTCATCTCTTCATCAACTTCCTTTGGAGTAACTAAATATATGTCCTCCCTTTAAAAATTTTCTATATCTCCCAATACGGTGTATAATTAAATTTCATTTAGTTTAAAAATATGTGCAGCAAATATATGAGCCTTCTGTTTGTTACCATGAGTCTGTCTTCCTTTCTTACTGGAGGAATTTTCGTTTTTTTTTTTTTTTTTTTTTTTTGTAGTTTGTTTAGTGGCTTTCCACAGTGAATAGTCCGTGTCCTTCTTATTACTTAAATTCTGCATGTATTAAATAAAGGATTCTCCTTTAAATTATGTACTTTCCATTTTAGTATTTGGGTTTTATTATTCACGCCAGTTTTAGATACTGGATCCTTAGATTGCTTCTTCTGGATTTCCGATTTGTTTATATCACTGACCTGATTTCCAAATGATAGTTATTATCTTTATGTATATGGGTTACTTCCTTTGTATTTCTTGCAGCTGCCTCTTGCACATTTTGGGAAATCTGTTAGCTTCGTCATCTAACCACATATTTGTTCTTAGTTTAACATTGAAACTAACAGTGTCTTGAAGATAATTTCTAAAACCTTCCCCACAATTATATTTACTTACCAATTTTGGTCTCGTATTTTTATAAATTATGTTGTAAATCGTCGTTATGAGTTATGTAAACCGTTCAATTTTAAGACTCTCTCTTACATCAGTAAAATTCGGGGATACTTTTCTCAATACAATTAAAATATAACAAATAGGGTTATTCCTTGGATAAGCTGCCCGATGTGTATGTAAGTCTACTGTGGAGTGGAAGTTGTATCCCGTTTCTCTAATTGCTTTTCTTAGTTCTCTTTTGTCTAATCAAAGTGTTTTGGTATAGATTCCCATCTTGACGAACTTTGAGAGAACATTCCTGCGACGGTTATGTTGTTCTGTGAACCTATCCCTTATGTGTGTTTTTTACTCCTTTATCATTGTCCATAAAGGTTTTAAATTCATTGTACCCACCCTTACCTTGTTTTGGGGAGGCTCCGGATAGAAGACAAGCAACTCCCATGAGAGAATGATTATGATGCAAATAGTGTGGGTACTATTTTCGTTTGATTAGAGAATTATTATGGTTTGGATATCAGCCTTCTGCTTAGTCAAATAACACTGTTAATTTTGTTGACATAAAAACTAATTTGTAGTATTTCAATTGTCATTTCATTTTGCAATGAAGCAATTATCACGATATTTGTTGACCAAGTCCATAATATATTTACACAGTCAGATCGTTGAAAGTATCTTGATACTAAATTGTCTATGTTTATGTTATTAATTTCATAGTGCGTATTATTTTTTAATTTATGTAAACAAAATGGAATTTTATTGATTCTCGATTTTAACATGTTACAAGTGTTACAAGAGTATATGTGTGCATATTTGATATTGAATTGATGTCTAAACATTCTAGCTTTGGATTAACATCAAATTTTGCATCTTTCTTTCGTAATTCAGAACCTAACATTTTATCCGTTAGTTAAAACTTTATTTAAGAAGGAGAGTATCATTAAAAATGAAGGAAGCTTGATTTTAACATCAGCGTTTATTCCGGTTATCAGTTTTATCATATTACTTGAAAGACATATAAAAATATACTTTTAAAACCCACAAAAAACCTCAACCTTCGTGTTCAAATTTTTAGCTTAATAGGGAAAGTTGATGACATTAAATCATTTTTGTAAAATATGATAGTCAAAATAACTTTTGAATGTGATGAATGTAAAGACGTATACCTAAAATGAAATCGGATGATTGGTTCTTCTGCACCATATTCAAACAATAAAACTGAAACGAAGTCTCCGTCACCTATTTCAAATATTTTGTTTGATGCTAAAATAAATTTTTTTTAACACTTTTTCACTACTGAATTTAGGCATTATATGATTTGGCATTTAACCCTGTTTGTATGATACAAACTTTCTACATAAATAGTTAGAAGTTTATGGAGGAAAATTGAAAACTTCTTAGAAAGTTTAAACTGACCTTCTTGTACCAGAACTGCTTATGTCTTTAAACTAACATTAAATATCCTAAACATCTTCTGAGTGAACAGAAAAAACGAAGTAAAAGTGAGGCTTGAAATGGAAAACGTCACTGCTCAAACTTAAAATATTGCAAAATTTATAAACACCAATGAGACATATGAACACACTGTCTAGAATTTTCTACATTACAATAATAGAAATAATAAGTAGATAGTAAAAAGCATTTAATTTAAAACATAACTTTACATTAACTTAATTTTTATATCAACGAAGCATATTGGAACCAAACAGTAGCAATTCAAATTTAAACTTATACGACACCATTTTACCTATTTCGTTTCAGTCGTGTGACTTCGTCTGTTTTCTTTATAATATATGACGCGTTTCAAGAACAATGTTTCATCATCAGATATAATAAATTACCAGTTCACATCACCCACCAACACAACAACATGCAACTCACGATACATAACACATATCAATTGTCCAGTAGACGTCTACTACGGCGGGCGGTCAAACGACAACTGATTAGAAGAGGTGTTCCTCCGCAGTGAATCGAAGATCCTTCCATATGTTGGATTTAAAATGTAATTGGTGATTGAGTAACCCAGTCACACAATGGAAACAAAATTGGTAAAATTATTATTACCAATGGTGATTTGGATACTTATACAATGTTTATAAAATTTTACAGTATAATACTACCTATGTTGGTGAAGAAAACATTTTCTTCATTAAAATATGTTACAAAGCAATAATTGCCTTACTGACAAATAACTGATCTATCACTTAAAATTAGGACAAAATTGCTCAAACTAACCTATGAATCGTGTAAAATGAAAGTACTTTCACTTAATCGTTACGCAATTTCAATGAGAATGAAACAGTTTATTTTGTCAGAAGATAACCTGTAGCCTTCAGATTGATATAGGAGTTTCTAGATAAAAAAAGAGTTTTAGAATTTCATAAACGGAAAGGTTACATTGCCCCTTAAAATGTTTTAAACATAGTTGTCTCTCAGGATTGAAGTAGCAAAACATCTTAACGGTTAGATATTGTATTGTATTGAGTACAATTGAATTATCTAAAAAATATCCTAATTTAATTCTAATTAGCGAATTTCCATAGGAAAAATGAGCTATTCCAGTGGCCCTTATGGTAATACCTAAGGTCGGGAATAGCAAATGAGCACCAATCGTGGTTCCCAGAATACGTTTTGAGGTGACATTAAAAATCATATATATAATATGTGTGTGTGTGTGTGTGTGTGTGGGTGTGTGTGTGTGTGTGTGTTCACACTATAGCGGCCGCATTTTAAATCCGATTTGGTCCAAATTTGGTTACACATTATGTTGGTTGTCTACGCCACTCGGACGAGTTTGCTAGCCAAAAAATCCAACAACCAGAAGCACGTTTTTTGACCAAAAGTAAATATTTTTTGAGATATTTAATACGACAATTATTTTTTAGTTTTTTCTAAAAATATAAATGTAGGATATTATTCTGCACATTTGGTTTTTACGAGACCTTATAGCTCGCTTGGTTCCCCCAAAATCGATGAAAATGTAAAACACCATAAAAGTACCCGGTTCAAAGCCACGTGGTGGATTTTACCTTAGGGGATCTTCTCATCCGAGGCCGACGGACGAGTTTTTACGCTGCGAGAAGCGAAGCTCATAACTGTAGACAACAAGATCGAGGTGCAAACTCGAAAAGCGACTTTTTCCACTGCGAGTGTAACGAAGGAGCACGTAAGTCGAAGCTGGATGTTTAGGCGCAAACAAATTCTAATAATATATTTCGTACACATAGGCAGCTATTCAGCACTGTCAATAGTAGACCTATTTCCCAAATGGTTGGTTAAAATCCTAAAACATAGGCCTATAAACTTAATTTTGGAAATTTGCTCAACTCACGTCAGCGGTTCAGCTGCGTTGTCGAATAATTTTATACTAGGCTATATTATCCTATTCCACTTTATTCTTTATAATATCTTTAAGTGTAAACTGCTATATTTTTGCAACACGTCCAAAAACATTTATGTATGTTTGTATAGCAGAGTTTTCTTGTTGCTGAGGGTGAATCGGATTTTACAGTCACGCGTTTTACCATGCATTTTGTGAAACGCTCTAATGTCAACCGCTCTGCTCCATCTGTTTGGAAAAAGTTTTGGTCTTGCCGAGATTCAAACCATCAGAGTCCATCACCATATACTAGCGCCTTAGTCGGTTAGGTCACGATCTCATTGCTAATTTAGTATATTTTAGTTGGGTATATAAGTGTAACAGATTGTCCTATGCCACCGAATTAATCTGTTAATGTCAATACAATGTATAGTTTAACTATTAATACCTCTGAAATTGACATTGTGCTTCCTCATTTAGTAAGTTGCTTTAACAAATGAACATTGTGCTTCCTCATTTCATAAATAGTGTTATTGCGTTTACAGTTTTCCCGTGTGGTCTTAAGCACACAATTACATTTTTTTTTTATATATATACTTCACTGGTATTAATATAATTAGAAGTTTTGTTTATTAACCCTTCTCAGACGTCTGAGAAACCGCGACGTATTTTTCCCACCTTCCCCTCCCCTTCGAGGGAAGCTAGAGTCGTGGGGTGCCGTATACCTTTCAGTTTTTCGGGCATCTGCCAGTAATGAAAGTGAGGTTATGTCGTTGCTTTTGTTTTGCGCTGTAAATCGAATCGCGGTCTCCTGGATGCATTATACCAGTTATGCTCTGTGGTTAGTGCTGTTTGCAGGACGTATTGTACCAGTTACGCAGTTTTCTAAAATTTACTAACAATTTGAAAATATTTTTGTTACCCGTATATTTCTCGCAAATTATTCGATTTGGTTTTACCATGGAAGGCAGCAATAGTAAAAAAACAATAATAATAAAGCAGGTCCTTCCCGCAATGTTTTATGGATTACAGACAGTAATTTTGAACCATCTCTGCAACAGTTAGTTGAAGAAGTTTTGGAATATAATTTAGATTTTGGGGACAGTGATTAAGACCCGGATTTCATAATTAACTCTGACCATGACTCGGAAGAAGAGTAAAATGAAGAATAAAATGTTCTAAATAAAGAACCAACCGGGGGTTAGAACAGTTTGAAGCAAAAAACTGTGAAGAAGGTGCAAATAAAAGTAGGAATCCTATACACCAAAGTACAGTTTTTAAAAAAACAATACCTATTTCTATGGAAGAATTAAAAAAAATACATAGTTTTTTAAGATTTATCTAAATTTTTTTGTCAAGTTTAATTTTAGGCTTAAAATGTATTTATGACTTTAGGCTTAATTTGTGTTGAGGGTTTTGACAAAGATAAGTGAGTATTTAATTTAAATGAATGCTATTTATAAGCCAGGGAAATTTTAGATGTTTTATTAGTAATTCAAAAATTACAATAAATCATTTCTCAAAAATTTTATTTAAAATTTATTACCTTTTTAAAAAAGGTGGTCAGGCAAACCCCATGATACCAGTTGTGTTGTGAATAATAATACCAGGTGAGGGTTAAACTTTTTTCAGGCTGCATCTGTTGTGCAAATGAGGAAGTTAACTATTTGAATATTTTCTTAATAGTAGTAGGAAATAAACATGATATTAATTAATAAATTTGCATCTTGTCTCTTTAATGTGAATACGATTTCCTTAATGTAGCCAATATGATTAAAAAATTATTAAAGTAATTAGATTGTTATTTGTTAGTAATGGTACCGAAATTATTTATATTTACGTGTTAATTCTGCTGTATCAAATTTGATACCTTTATTTTCGGAATAAAGTACGATAGTTCCTCATCTGCAAAGTCGCCTGCGGGAAATGGATAAGCTATTCCCTCGTTCCCTAGTAAAACGATAAACTGATATAGGCTATTGCAAAACACATCAAAAACAACATTCGAATAGTGTGTTAGTATTTTCACGTAGTTTAAAATTATTTACAGTTGTTTAGTCTATTTTAATTTACTTTATTGTGTTTTTATTCTTTTTCCATAGATATTTTATAGGTTTATAATTTGAGGCGCTGAGCGCCAAAGTGACCTAAGCGACAAATTCAGTTTTTTTTTTAGTTTTTTGTTGTAATATATTCTTTGAAGCAAGGAGCACAAACCAAACTAACCTAAGCGACAAGAAAAATAGCAGGGTATTTTTTAAAGGTATAAGTTTAGTTTGGCATCACTGTCCTGCAACAATTTTCTAATGCCATACTGACTTAACCTCCAATTCCTGTGTTTACAAGCCCATAAGGTTAGAGGTTAGAGGTGCAGCTCTCTAGACTACGGTGATTTAAGTGGTTTTTTCTAGTTAAAATGTTTAAATCCAGAACTTTACAAATACTTAAGATGTCACAGAAAGTGAAAAATAACACCATTAATACAGGTAAGCCCTAAAAAATGGTTTTTAATGGAATTAAAAGTAGTTTACGTTTCATAGGTTGTGCATACAATGAGGTTATTAAACTTAAGTTATAAAATAGTAAATTGAAAGGAAAAAGTGACAAATTGGATTTAATAGTAAATAAGAAGATATAGTTTTTCTGAAACTATAGTAAAAGTTTTAAATAATCTCAGACAAAACATCACCTAACCAACCGAAATCTGGCTTCATTGTAATACCAAACTAGCCTAAGCACCAGTTTTACTATTTTCTTTATTTCATCGTTGTTGTAGTGTGCTTAATGTTGTGGAACTCTTTAAACTCTGTTTATTATAGTATTTGGTAGCCATAAAAATAGTTTAGTATGCAGTTTATATTATTAATTCTTAAAATTAATTGGGTTGGTTATGAAAGCCATAATGACCTAAGCACCGATATTTAGTACCGTAACTGCCATCACACAAGAAAACTATAAAAGCCAAAGTATGCTATACACCATTTATTTACTTATTAGTATTATTTTCTTATGATTAGAATATTTATAAATAAACTATCTGTTAATATAATCCATTAAAAGTTCATTTGGGTTCAATTCAAGCTTTAGAAAAGATCAAAAGTTGATGTTCCAGCGAGGTCAAATCTTCAGGTGCCATTTTCTCAGTTTCAAGTTTTTGTCGCTTATGTCACTTTGGCGCTCAGCGCCTCATTTTAGTTGTAATGAATTTTTCTTGTTCTAAATATAAATGCGTAGCTTTGTATTTGTTATATTAGTCATGATACAATTTGTTTGTATTTTTTTGCTAGGCAGTGATATTCAAATTGTTTTTTTTTTTGCTTGAACATAATAATCTGAAATAAATTTTGTCTTTGTGTTGTTTATTTATTTTATAGAGAATATTACTCTATTGTCACTATACAATGTTTAATTTACTTCATAAACGAATCATGATTATTTATATCAAATAACATAATAAAATAAGCCACAAGATTGGATTCTTGACTTCTAAATTTTGTTATAGCCTCTAAAGATCCAATAAGCTTGAAAAGTAGTTCAAGAAGATATATTTAGTTTAAAAACAAGAAACAGTTATTTCGGTATAAAGATTCAGTGAGGTAAAATGTATATCCCCCCCCCCCCCCCCCGTGCTGTGTTTTATGATGTAGTTATGTCTCCAACGCTCTGTATTGTTTTTTACAGAGTTATAACACTTGCCTTCATAGTTTATAGCTAAAAGTCCCATGTATGAAAATTCCTTATGAATCAACAACATAATATATCTATAAGAAAATTGAATTCCGTTTTAAATATAGGTCGTGAAAACTTTAACAGTTAAATGAAGATCAGACAGTAAAGTTATGAAGTAATTTTATGAAGAGTTTGAAGTTTAAATTCATAATAATAGTTGTACTTTTCGACCTCATAAGATATTTATAAACTTCGTGCATATCTATCAATAACATATTTAAACACATTTTAAACAAAATTGAATTAAAGATGTTGAGTATAAACTATAATCTCTAAGGTTGATCGAGAGAAAATATGGTTATATGTATTTTCATGTTACTTTTTGATGTCACTCAATGCAATACAGCAATAACTATACAGTAACAATTGTATCTATATTTAAAAGGTAATAAACTGATTGTAAATTCATAAACATAATTTATTAGCATCTAAATTACAGGGCATATAAATCACACAGATTAGAAATAAACTTTTGCATTGTTTAGTAACTGCTTTTTTTATTCTTCTATTTAATACAATTTTAAAACTGTATGTTTTAAATTTTTCTTTAAACTAGTAGGCTATTTTGTAGTTTTAAGGTTTTTAAATTTTGAATATTAAGTTTAACACAGAATTACAGAAAATGTAACTGGGTATGTAGCCTCATCCCAAACAGGGGGAAAGTTTGTATGTTTGTATGCTTTGAAATATCTAACTAAAAATGTATGCATCTGATTTTGATGACAGTTTTATTAGCATTATCGCCAGAGAAACATGGGTTACATTTTGCCTTTAAAATACTGTATAGTGAAAAAAATTCGGCGTTTTCGTGTATACTCTATAAGTGTAAAACCAAACAGCAAGTGGAAAATAAGGTAGTTCTACAGAAATATAACATTAATAGCTGTATTATTAGTGATCCAATTTTCTTCAAGAATCATGTACTTAAATGGAATTTCATTTTAAAAGGAATTCCCGACGATTTATCGTATATGAGTTGAACAGAAATATATAAAAGCAAAGGAATTGGCAGTGTAATATAAATGAATCGCAATTCTGACAAGAGTGATCAATAATCGTGTACTCCGAGAGTTATTTCCTTAACATTTCAGTTGTAAAGGCATTGGGTAAACTTTTACGCTGGTGTAAAAGAGATAATTTTTACCACGGTAAAATTGACCGATTAGATAAACCCAGTTAGAGAAAAATGAATTTAAAAAAATTTATTAAGCATTAAATTTAATTTTTGTTAAATAAAATCATCTAAACAATCTGTCAATAAACTTAACTGTGTTTTGTTGATATATTGCAAATATTTCGAGAAAGTAGAAACATTGAATGCATGAAATACTATTTACGTTTACACATTCAGATACTAAGCGAGGAAATAAAACACAAAAATAGGCCAAACTTATAAAATTTTAAAAGCAGTAAGACGGATCAAGATGTGGTTTTTTGCATTCAATTCCAGAAGTCGCCAGGAAAGTTTGTGGATGAGAAATCAATATTGCATCAGTGCATAAGAACATTTCCTTTTTTTAAGTGCATTCAATGAGCTTATCAGAGCAAAATTTATAACTTGGTCAATAATGACAGAAATGGGCCCAATATTGGTACTCGGTGGTTTTGGGGGTTGCTAAAAATTATTCCTTGAATCCCAGCGACAAAAAAAAAAAAAAAAAAAAACAGTGAACCAAAATTAGGTCAATTTCTGTAATTACTCACCGAGTTATAAATTTTTCTTTAATCAACTCATAAAATTATTTTTCTTATTCACTGATGTAATATTGATTTCTCATCAATCGCATGGGGTCACAAACTTTCCTGGCAGCTTCCTGAATAGAATGCAAAAAACGCAACTTGCTCCATCTTACTGCTAAAATTATCGTAGGTCCAGTACTTTATTTCGTCGCCTATACGTACAATCTACGTTGTCGGTTTTATATTAACAGTCTAGGTCATTTATTGTTTCAGAAATTAAACATCGATGACAAAGATATATTTTTGGGGACCTCCAATTTGATTACCGCTTATTATAAATATTCGATATGACACGTTTATTACTTCTCATTCAGGATATAAACCGTTGACAATTTTAATGCAATTACAAAGATTGTGATATTCTTAACGATTTTATTATTTACTGAATTTAAGCATTTAGAAAAAAAACATTTTTTAGATAATTATTTAAAGTCTTACTATGAAGAAATAAAGCATGCGATTAAATCGTAAAACTATAGTGATACTGACAATATGTATAATAAAGCAGAAAAAAACCCAGTAAAATAGAAAAGTGTGAACTGGCAACAGGATTTTGAAACAAACGAGAGAGTTAAACAAAATGTTTACCCAAAGCGTTTTGAAATGTTTGAAAGAAAACCAAAGTGGAAAAAATATTCCCTAATGGTGAGTACCAATCAAAAGAGGGGCAAAGTTTGAATCCGCTAAAGTTTTCCTTTAAATCTAACACCACTAGGATTTAAAAACAAATTTCCTTACTTATTTCATAAACAAAAAGGAGTTATGAGGGTGTCGATTAACATTTTCAGGTATATATTGAAAACAATAAAAGAGATATTTTTTAAATAACAATAGTTTTAATATCCTTAAACAAAGCTTTATTATTTGATAAATCCCACGGCGCCGGCGCGGCGGTGGCATAAGACATTTATTTTTTACAGTAACAAACAGTACCTTTAAAAACCTTAAGGAATTATGCGGTATTAAGGGGTAGCTTGCTTAACTATATCATATTATCATTTAATTGTGACAGACAATTGACTTTGACAGTTAGACCTATAAAGAAAGTTTCCACCTTTACTTTACACCAGTTAGGTTAATAAAGTCGGGAAGGAAAACCCTTGAAAACAATTAACTTTAATCAACTGTGGATTAGAACTAGTGGTGTTTGTAATTTTTGTATTCATTAAAGAACGAAGTTAATGCCACAATATTGTGTAGGCTTGGTTTATACATATATTTACAAACTTTTAATGTAGGATATAAAATTCATACTCTTTTCAAGTAACTTCTAATTAATTGCTTAAACTTTGATTTTTATTTGGTTGAAACCGAATTGGAGTACAATACGTATGTTACAATAATTTGCACGATATAAATATTTGTGTGAACTCAATTTTATACTGTATTTTATTCGTACAACTTGAAACACTGTCGTTTGTTTTTCTTTGAATTTGATTTGTACTAAAGTGCTTTTTAATTAAATTTCTTGACATATTAAAATATTTTACGATACTAATGAACCACGAATTCATACCACATCTTGTATTCTTTAGTAAGTAATTATGTCCAAAATGTGTTTATAATACTCAGACAAAATGTATTTCAATTTTGTAAACTAAAAGTACTTCTATAATTGACGCAAGAAAACATACTAGTTTTGCCACATATGTTACATAGTTCATGAGATAAAAAAAATTACCCCACTAAAACATTAAGACTAAAATTTCACTAAGATTGTTAAAATTTAATTGTTACCAAACCCATGTTAAAAAATGTAAAAATAATTTCGTATCTCTGTTGAAATACATTTTCTCCTTTATATTATAAGAGGAATAATAAATAAAACGAGAAGCCGTAACTTTATCTCAGAAAACATAAATGGAGAGGAAAATATTAAAAACTGAATTAATGCGTAAAAGCAGAAGTCATAAAGTACGGTTACGGAGAGAAGTAAGCTCAAAGCAGATTATATTAACTTCAACCCCTAAGACTTTAGATTTACAATTCTTGATAGATAAACAATTCACTATAACTGACTAAGCACCTTCATTAATTCCACAAATGTATGCTAATTAAAATGGAAGAGTTATATATTTTGTATATATATAGACAATCTGTTTATAGGTAATCTTTTCAACTATCATATTGGCCAGAGATACTTATTCAAGTGTGGAATGTAGCTAAATATAAATAAACTGCAAAACAGTATTAAATTTAGAAATACACAAGTTATAAACTGTAAAATCCCATCATGATATAAAACGTATAAACAATTATCAGGTACCCGTGGTTTTGTCTACAAAAAAGAAAAAGTCAATGAAATGAATGTCGGGTACAATAATTGTGTTTTAAATCCGACATAAGACCATAGTTTCGAAATTGCCCTACTTTATAATTAGGTACAAGTAATCGAAATTGAAATGTTTTTTTCTTTTATTAATAGGCTATATTTTATGAATAATAAGTACCTAATTTCAGCGATCTAGTTTTATAGATATAAATAGAAATTATGTTTAATATGCATAGTGATACAAAAGTCCGGCCACCCCTTAATAATTTAAAAATTGTTGCACATATCAACTCAGAACTTTCAGTAACCTATTAAATAAAAAAAAATACTATTTTATTATGATTTCAAAAAATGTATCCGCCATACATAACTTTGTTTTTTTTAGTCTCATATAGTTAGCTAGAAATAAATTAGAATCTGACTTGTTTTTGCTTTATTAAAAACAATCTGTAAAATACATCATAGTATTAAACACTTACTCAATATTCAATGAATCTAATGTTCAAAATACATCCAACTACATTGAAAATACATTTCAATACTACTTGTTAAATACCTTAATTTAGTATAATTTTATGTTATAGGCTAAAGATAATTTTGTTTCAAAATTTCCTAATCAAATCAGATTTTAATGTATTTCTAGCTATAAGACGTATAAAAAAAATTAAATACAATTGTTTTTCATTTTAAATTAACCTGAACTTTAAATTTTTGAGGTATAGCCAATTTGATTTTTTCAAAATTGATTTCGAGGGGTATACCAAATACTCCCAAATATCGTTTTGTGGCATATCGTTTGAAAGCTTATTTAATTCTGAATCCAAAAAGAATAATAATTGATTTTTTTAATGCAGCAAAATGGGGCAAAATCAGAAAACAAGATTTTGTTGTTTTTTTGGACGAAATTTTAAATCGGGTAAAGATATGGATGTGCAAATTTCAACGTTGGTGATATATTGAAATGCTAAATCGAAATTATGTATCACATGACCACCTTCACATTTAAAAAAACAAAGTTACATTCAAGATGACGGATCCGAGATGACGGATACATTTTTTGAAATCAGAATAAAATATATTTTTTTTTTTAAATTGAATACGTCCCTGAAAGTAAGGAGTTGATATGTGCAACAATTTTTAAATTATCAAGTTGTGGCCGGACTTTTGTATCACTATAAGGGTAGTAACCCCATTTGTACCTCAAGTAAATTGGTCACAGGTAACAAAAATGAGTTTGGTTTATTTTTTCTTAGTTATATTCAAGAAATAAGTGTAATAAACTTAAGCTCATTTAGCAGAAAAATTTAAGCATTATTATTTATTGTTTTATTGGCATTTTTTAAATTTTCTGCCCTTAGACGCACGTAATGAAAATATTTGTGCATTGCTTGTCCTATTACTTATAAAACAAATGATCAAATCAAAAGCTTCATAGGAAGCATACAAATGTATTGGTTTTGTAAAGGTGCTATTATCTTCATTTCACTCACTAGACGCAACTATTTAATTTAAATCAATGTTTTTATTTTTATTTTTTTACTATACAACACTTAAAAATTAAAAAGTTCCGAAGCTCTCTAGAATTTGAGGGGTTTAGTAAAAGTAGAAAATTTTACTCTTTAGCTTTATTTAAGTATTGCAATTAATATTTATGGTTTAAGGGGTTGTTATCAGATTTTCACTAGCTAGCAGCATGTTCAAAAATGTAAAGCTAGTTATCTATATAAATATAATCCAAATACCACTCACTGATTGACTCACTCATCACGAACGCTCTAAAAAACCATAGAACGGGTTGGAATGAAATTTGGTATGTAGCTTCCACTAGGACCCTAGATGTTCGATAAGAAAGGTTTTCAAAACATTCGAAATTTTAGGGGGGTTTGGGGGTCAAAGTTACAAAAAATCCCCATAAGAAATACATAGTGTAATATATTTATTGATATATTTTTTTGTTAATATAGGCCTACATTTAATTCAAATTTGATTTAATATTATTTTTTGTGTGCCTTGTAGTAAAAAATAAATGTACAAATTTCAGCTCTCTAGCTTAAGGAAAGTATAATAAATAATTATTGTAATATAACAAGTGTAAAATAACCCTTGAAAATGTATATTTTGCTAAATCCTTTCTTAGTGCAACTCTGCATAGTGGTATGAAGTAACCTACCAGTTTTAAGTCCCTATCATACTTTTGACTACACTTTGATTATAAATTAGTCAGCTAGTCAGTAAACCACTAAAATGTTGGCTTTCATCAGTTTGTAAACGAACGCAATGATTGAAATTCATTTGTCGATGCGCATCTGGTACTCCTTCCGCCGACCTATGTTCCTTCTTTTACATATAAAGAAATATACATATATATTAGCCTTAGAGCAAGCACGGCTTATAACAGGAAAAAGGTTTAGTAATGATAGTTCTTTGAAAATCTACCTGAATACATTAGAATAGAAGATTAAAGTAAATATAATCCGCTTTGAGCTTACTTTTTTTTTTTGTAGTTTTGTAACCGTAATGTATGACTTCTACTTTAATATATTAAATGACGTTTATAATATTTTCCTTTCCAGTTATGCTTTGTGGTATTAGGAGTTCTCGGTTTATTTATTATTTAAATATAAAATGCAAAATTTTAATACCCAAGGGGCTTCGTAAAGTTACCGCTTAACGTTTATTCAAATGTTGTGGAGAAAATTTAAACAGTATTTAAACATCTATTTCTAAGACAAATACGAGTGATAATTTTAAAATTAAATTAATGATGCTACAACAATCAGTCCCAAACATTTATTATTATGTATTTGCAATATAACAAAACAATTTGATTTGTCAAAAATTAAATTGAATATCAAGCATTAAGAGCATTAAATTTAAGAAAAAAGGGTTAAGTAGTGGGGTTCAATATAGGGATTTTTTATACAGACTTCATTCTTCAAAACGAAAAGATTAGAGAAAATACGAATAGCGTTTCATTAAACACATTGACATTTTTATGAATATATTGAGTTATATACAATTGTGTACAAAATTAGACAATGTATTAATAGTATGTATTTTTAAATTGTGGGTAATTTGCCAGGGAAACTATTTGTATAATAGATAAATAAAATAATTACTAACTAGTTTATCCTGTCAACTGGATGGTCAGTATTATTTCGGACATAGCTGAACAGTGATTTTCCTATCTATTATTCTACTATCAAGATCAAAAATTAATTACGCGATCAGTTGTCATTCTTAATATTTTTACAGTGTACCCTCTCTACTCTTAAGTTTTTAGATGCCAGATAATTGTATGTGTATAACAAATGTCTTTCAATCAAACAATTTAGTTTTACTGTATTTTTTTTTTTTCATTTATTTATGGGAGAAAAACCTCGGTGTTTATCATCGCCTATTTACTGTATTTAGGTAACATATCTACATATACAGAATATGACATCTTGCAAATTTGTTTATTCGATGTATCCGAGCTTTCGTATAAATACGTCGTATGAGGTTTAGTCTGAATTTTAACCAAATTTGTTCTGTAGTGACAAATTCATAATAGTATATTTCTACAGGGAAATATTTTTTTTCAGTAAAATCGTATTATCTGAAACTTTTAAAGTTAGATTGAAACATACGTTTTTTTCCAGATAAGTGATGTGGTTTACGTTATCATCATATTTTACCAAAATGCTAATATTGTTCTTATTTTCCTTCCATTTTCATCTGCAGACAATCATGCATGGCATAAGTAAGAACATTGTTGTATTATTTAAATACTGGCTTTACTTCATCATACTTAACTGTGTGCAACTATCAAACGACATATTAATTATCTGCAGTTCTGAGATAAGTTAATATGAGTATAGTGACAAAAACAGTAAACAGTGAACTGTTTCTAATATCTTTACTATGTACAGAGTTCATGTTATTCTGCATTAAACGTAAGTCTTTACTAAAACATTGCCAATGTTGTGAAATATTTCATGCCACAGATTTTTAATCAGAGAGAAAAAACAACTATATAAGAAATAAATTTAAATGCAATTTGCGTAACAAAATTACCAATTCTTTTAATGGCTTCGATACAACATTAAAAATCAGTAACTGTCCTACAAAATAAGGTTTGTTAGAACACTTTCAAAATATTTCGAATACTCTACGCACTTAATATATCTGATGATATATCATCGCTTCTCTTGTGTTACGTCTGATTTTGACAGGGTTAGCAAGCCGATTTTGTATCATATTAACTGCCTCATTTTGGAAAACTACTTATTAAAAAATTCTCTCTAGTAATATTTTTTTTACGCGTGGAATTAGTTTCTTAATCTCATAACCCTTATAAAGGACTGAGTATTTTGTGTAGACTACTTTACATTTTGTTAGTTTAGTATTTTTATTATAAATGCCTGAATACGATCACACATTTTTACAAACGATTTTAAAGGTAATGTGTGAAAATATTTAAATACCGAAATCACAATTTCAATTGCTGAAACATTACTTCAAGCAGAGTAATTATTTACATTATATTGCTTTTAAGAACATAGTCGTACAATGTTTGTTTACAAAATAATCATCTTAGTTTTTTAGTTTCTAGTAATGAGCATAGAGAAGTTTGCTTCATTAATGACCAACCATTCGTTGTGTTTAGTTTTTGTTTCGTGATGGATTACCACATCTGTTAATCTCTTTTACTTTACAACTGAAACGTTAAATACAAACTATAATGATTAATGTTCTATTGTAAGACTTGATCAAACTTCTTATAGGCCGATATTCGTATCTTATTAATTTGAAGCTACTGTATATTTCCATCTCATTACATTTTTTTCTTGTGATATTCATGATGCGTTTAGTTTTATTTGTGTAAATTTTATCATTTAAAAAGTAATTTTTTTTCTAAATATATACCTTATGCATTTTATTGATTAAATAACAATTAAGTATACTCATAATTTATCTACACGCTTTTTACAATTGATACTAAATGGGGAAGGATTCATAATATACTAACCTTTACCACATCGTGTATTTGACAAAATATAGAAAAATGAGAAGGAAAATAAAATTACGTTTTATTCTTTAAGACGAATCGGAATTGATAAAGCAAGACACAGATGTGCTGACGTAATGGAATACTTCTCGTAAGATAGTAAAGTCACGAAATGTGTACACGAGTGTCGACAGAAAAGCTACAAAGAAAACAATAAAACTAAGATTACTTTATTCGCCGGACAGAGAAAACATACATGTTTTTATCTTTGTTCAACGGTTACTGGCACTATTTATGAATTTTAATCAGTACAATTAAATAAATTAATAAGTAAATGTTTAGTTAACGTTGTTTTACCTTCCCACTATACAATACGTAATAAAAAATTGGGTTTTACAATATTTATAATAAATACCAATATTTTGAAAGTTGGATTTAATGTAACCTTCTTATGTGATAGTAAATTAAGTCAAATAAAACGTACTTTGTGGGTTTACACGTACAATTTATAGGAGCAAACACTTAAATTATGGTTTACGAATTAATCATTTTTGCATGATAAACAGTAAAACATTTTCCAATGTTCTTATGTGTTTCCTATTTTGAAGTTCCCTTAACTATATTTTCATTCAGGTGTTTGAGGATAGAATGCTAATTTGTAGACACAAATAAGGGAGACAGACACACAGTTGGCTTTCACTTATTGAATTTACTAGTTTTACTTTTTAAAAACATTATTTGAACGTTCATTACTAGAACAGAAAAGTACATAAGAATGAAAGAAGCAGGCAGAAAAGCACAAAAAAACTAAGCGTATTGCATTTCTTGTCATTGCAACCCATGTTAATGTTAAAAGCACTCTTAAAAATATTTGTAATAAGAGTATATCAATCACAATTTTGTTGCTTGGTTTTACACGAAAGGGACTTTTTAAATGTCAGCTAAACATATGCATCTGAATGGTTGTTAGGGAAGGATAAGTATGCATATTAATGTGGTCTACTTTCATGAATATTACTTTTTGAAACAAAGAGAAGCAACTGGATTGTATCTAGCAATCTAGTATTATTTCTACTTCTCTTAAATAGCGTAATATTTTATGGTGTTGTGATATTTCCAACTGAGTTTATTGCCTTTCTCAATTTAGTATTATATCCTTCGAGTTTATCACTGACAGTTGTCAGAGTCAAAGTTCAATAAATAAATACAATTAAGCTGAGTGTCTCGAGATGACTGTTGTACCCAAAGTGTTATTCTAAATACATCATGCCCCAGTGGGTTTCCTACACAATTATAATTGTTTATTGTTTCAAACCCTTTATATGACCACTTTTCTTTAATTTCTTAATGGCTTTAATTCTAGGTTTCTATGTTAGTTTCTTGTTTTGTTTTGGTTGTTACGCCAACATTAATTGTTACGCCCTTAGATCTTAACGGCTGTGTTCTGAAACACTCCAATATAGAAATTCTTTCGGAAACTCAAATAAAAGGTATTGATATTGACTTAGATATTGATTTCCGGAATTTGAATTGCATTAATGCAGTTAAAAGACCAACTTTACCAGTTGGAGGAGTTGCTATACATCAAAATAGTGCAGATTGGACCAAAATCATAAGTAATTTCGTGTAGACTATTATGTGCCACTAAACCAACTGGTCTCAATACATCAAAAATAGGGGAAATTTGCATAGCCGGACGAAAACTGAAAAAAGGTCGGGACATGTTATTAGTTACTATTTAAATTTCACAAAAAAAAACTTTAACACAGGTAATTGTTGCTTATTTATACAAAAACAGGTTGAGGTCTACTTGGAAGTCCTTCACATGAGCTGACTAAGATTTTAAGTGAAGACTTCAACATTAATTTTGTTTCACATACATCAGAACAACTTGCTAATTTTCTGGAGGAAAAGTTGAATTTAACTGTATCTAATGAAACAACACAAAGATATGTTTACAACTGTCACCACAATCGATGGAGTTTTCACAAGATTTCCAAAAAACATTTAATCAAGACCATTCATTTCTTACTTCAGTTATTACAAGCCAATCATTTCTTTTCTAGAGTCGTCAGATTATTGTATTAATGTTAATGAATAATTAATAACGTAATCTAAGCTATACTCATATGTTCAATAATGACGTTAAAAATAATGTAAATGATGTAAGTATAACTCCAGTTGTTTGTTGTTCCCTAACTTCGCATGTTAAAACCATAACATTATATTATACTTATTATTGTGTGAATGTTTGAAAAATCTGGTTTAACATTTATGTTTACTATTGCATCATCTAATTGCTTAAAAACCTGTTTATTCGCTGATCAATAACGAATCTTTTATGTACATACATATTTTGTTGATATGGTTTCTTTCTGTCCCCACAATTAATTGTAAACCGTGCTTTTCTCCCTTGTGATTTTGGTATTTCCGAACATAAACTGGAATTTACAATCGTTTTCTATATTTGAATATTACGCACAATATTCCGTGAACATGTACTTTAATCGAGTTTTAAAATCGAATCACTTATTGTTATTTGTGTAGGCATAGTACAGTATGCATAGTATAATATTTCATTAGTATTTAACATTACTTTTGTTTTAGTAACTTTGTTTCCACTTTTAACATGGATGTATATTTTGCTTATGTGTTTTGTATTGCACTTTGTCGGCAAACATTTATTAGAATTTATTATTTATATTATATAAATATGTTTGTATTTATTACTGTTATTACACTCTATTTTTAAACATGTAATGTAACCTGTGTTTAGAAATTAAGCAATTGTTTTCATTACAGCATATTATGATACAATTAATTTTAACTGTAAGCCCAAAAATTATCTTTCACTATTATCACAACCCTATTGGTTGTTTCTTAACTAAGATCCCTCCCTCCTATGAGAGAGGGTATAAATATGTAACATAACACCTTGTGCAGTTAGTTTTATAATTTTGATGCAGCTGAAGTGTCACTGAGGATGACGACAATTAAACGTATTTTGGTTAGTGTTTTGTACTGTGTTTTTATTTTTAGTAGTAACATAAGCTATGCAAACATGTTTTTTTTTTCTAAATACACAATGTTTTAATAACACATGTTCCTTTAGTTTGCAATTATGTTTATAAATAATTGTATCAACTCAAATACTGCTAAATACTGTAATATTAGCCTATATATTTGTAATATTACCAAAAACGTTTACTCTTCCACCGTGTGGCCTTAAGCACAACATGTATTTTGTTTATTTTTATTTCTTGCAAATACCAATTAATTGTGAATTACGTATTTTCTTATAATCCTATGTAATTGCTTTCCATGTGCGTTTTACAACAATGTGCGTTTCAATGTGCGAAAACAAAGATTGTCTTCGTATATTTATATATATAGTTTTTATGAAATTTGTAATAAACTTGAACAAAGAGATTTTATTTGGTAACACTTAATTTATACCAGACTTATACAAAATAAAACGTTTGACATCTGTTTCTTAACGTAGAAATTTGGTCTCGAAAAACAAACATAAACCTGCCATAAACATTATAAAATAAATACAGTAGGTGAATTATTATTTATAATTAATTAATTCTTTTCTTTAGGTTATAAGTAATATTATTATTATGTCTTGGTTGAATGCGTCTTTGAAAACTAAAAGACTACACAATGAATTACATTTGCAGTCCCAAAATTGCAATCTTAGTGTACTTTTATAATATAAATATTAATACTGAAACTAAATAGATGTTTTTCCATACTCTTTGTCGTTGTAGCATCTTGTTGGACTCTTTCCGCTGTTTTCTATCAAAGTTTTCAAAGTTAATAGTTTGATTTACCTGTTTGAGTACTCTAGTCTGGTCTTGTTATTTTATGTATATGAAAACATAAGCATAGAAATATCGATAACCAGAGTTGATATGTACTCTGAAAACATAATATATTATTTCGTTTGTAGACAGAAGATGAGCAATTGCAAATATTATATAAGCTATCCATTAATACAAATCAATTTTGTAAAACTTAATTGGCTAATTTATACGGCCAGAATATTATTTATTAAAACGTGTATAGTAATGTATTGTTTAATATTCGTCTTTTTAAATTTATCACAACCTTCCACTCCTTCTAAACGCCAATCATTATAAATACATTTCTGCAATCCATAGGACACATGGTAAAATTAAAAGTCAATCATTAGCTTTAAATTATCACGTACAATATAAATAAAATTTTCATATTAGTTTAATGACTCAATACGAGGATTTTATTCATAATAACACATTATGTAGAATTTAAAAAATAATGTATACATTATAGAATAATTTTAAAATAATACTCTCATTACATTGAGTGCGGTACTTAAATTTTAGTAAAATTTGATTTATACATTAGTGGATGTATGAGTTAAATAATGTTCAAAACTTTAGAACTAAATAAATAATTCGTAGTATATTAGTATAAAGGGTACTATTCACTATTTATAATTGTTTTAAAAGTTTTGGTACGAACGTTATAATAAATAATTGTCTCCACTCCCCTAGACATGTACACGAAAATATTTGTATATAGAACAAAGGAACAATACACTAACTTTTAGGTGTTCAAAAAGAAAAGCATAATATTTATGTGTCTTGTAAACAATGTAGTAAATTATTTATTTTGCAAGGAACCAAAATGATAGTTTTTGGTTAATAATTTAGCCAGGTAGTGGAGATATAAACCCAAACTGAAACACTAAGTAACAAACTCCATAGCTTTCTTAAATTTTCAAACTAAGTTAAAAAAAACTTGTTAATCTCCTTATCATTGTTTTGTTTATGTCTTAGTTCCCTCGTTACAAGATAAATGTAGGTAAATAGCATCAATACCCTTTCAATAAGGTTCGTACCACTATAATGTATTTAACATTTAAACGAGCAATATAAAATTATTGCAAAACAGTATTTAATATTATTTATATAGAATTAATTTTATAAGGTTTGTAAATAAATTAATGTGTATTATTTTACCTTTCTCACATTAAAGATATTCCGTAAAGTTATAGCCATTCAATTACGAACGTAGACTGGCAAGCATTTGTGTTTTTACAACAATATCATCAATATAAATAAGAAATATTATGTTTTCACTAAACTAACTGAAACCTAATTCATATTATAAAAATATAATATAGGAAACTATCCACTTTATAAACTGTTAGAAATTCTTGGTCAGTAGTTAGTTCTAATAATCAATATTAGAATATAAAATTGTTTAAGTTTTAATGATGAAAGACACATGCAAATGAGTCTTGCATTATTAACTGAAAATAATGTTATACTTCTTTAGGTTTTATGTATATAATATATAAATTAAATTATTAATTAATCAAACTGATTTAATTAACTGATCACGAGTCCTAACTACCTTAACAACTTCCAGATTTTATCAATTTAAAAAATGTGTGTACTACATAATTTATTGTGATAAAATTAAATAATAACTATAAAGTACAATAGCTCCAAAACAGAAACTTAAAAGTTAAAATTTAGTTTATAAAAAAGAACATACAATTTTGTGAATGCTGATTTTATATTTCATATTTTTATTCATGTATGGCCCAGATAATTCCTGTTATTCAGAATATGAAATTGTAAGTATGGTTTATCGTTATATTATGAGTGCGTCAATACATAATTATGAGTATGTACTTATTTATTTGACTTGGGACTGTCAGAGATAACAAGGTACAGTAGAACCTCACTAATTCGGTATCCAAGGGAAAGCAATTTTGTTTCGAGTTAAAGAAAGTTTGAACTATCTATACTTTGAGTTATAGAGTTTAGTGTACATAAAAATCGAATTACAGAGGTAAACCTTTATTTTAAGAAACTATTACAAAACGATTCAGAAAACCGTCTCTAATCCTATTCTTTTACCTTATCGCATGCTCAGTCGTTCAGCGTATCTCCACAGTTGTTCGTGTTTCAACAGGCCTGTTTTTTAATTAACTTTTGAATTTCAGAGACTAAATGGGGGATAAAATTCGAATTTTAGAAGTTGACTTCGAACTATAACAACGAAATTCGAATTTTAGAGGCTATACGTGATGTTGAAAATATTTCGAACTAAGGGAATATTTATTTTCGAATATTAGAGGTTTTCTGAGGGGAAGTGACAAAAGTTACAAATTATAGAGGTTTTAGAATTATTGAAGTTCGAATTAGCGAGGTTCTACAGTAGTAATTTTAATCACACTATAATAATGTATTTGTGAGTTATTATTAAACAAAACACTTGTGTTACCGGGCGAGGCAAGTCGAGCTACTGTCATGCGAGTACACAGGCGCAATAGCTGCTGTCCACTGTCAGGTCAGCAGCTCGTATCGTGTAACCAAGCCTTTACTCTTCATTGTTGCTGGCACTAGGAGTCTTGGTCTATAGAACAATGCAAAACTATTTTAAACATACACAACTGTATGCCTTTATTATATCCTTGCTCCCACTGTGTAATGTTAAATCACATATAAGCTGTCCAACAGAAAATTATAGCTGACAAAATATCTAAGTAATGAAGAAAAAAAAATGATACTAAAATATGAGCTAAATAATTTTAAAGAATCAAAACAGAATAGGAGATCAGTCAATCTTACACGTAACAATTTGTTATAAAGGGCTCATATATTATATTCATTAAAATAATAATTGTAAAAGTTTGGGAAAATAAAACAATGTCAAAACTAATTAACAACCATCTTGTATTTACGAGCTTAACGCTGAAGCTTGTATAAATACAAACTAAACTTAAAGTAATTTAAAAGAAATTGTTTGCCCTGAAATTGTAAATTCAACTTAAAGTGCGATTCAGTTGTTTAAAATATGAATTAAATTAAACTTGTGTTAAAAACGGGTATAATGTAATAAGCACACACTAATTAAAAGCAGAAGTTTACAATTGTTTAGCAAGGTTGAAATTGATAAACTAAATATTTTATTGAGTGGTGGATAATTATATGTTTAGGCTATGATAAAGAATGTATGATCACTCTATGTTACCTTCTACACTTAATTATTTTCTTGGTATACACGTTTCTTAGTATTTGCTGAATTAGTATGCTATAAGTTGAAATTAAAATATAAAACTTTTGAAACTATTGTCCAGTTATTTCATTCAGTACTCCATAATATTATATTCATTCTTTTTCTTCCGAATCCACGTAAAAAAATAACCTACATATTGATTAAGTTTAGCTACATGATTTATTTATTTTCTTGTATTTCTGGTTATAATAAAGTATTTTAAACTCTCTTAGAAATAGATCCAATAAACGCAATATTTTGTATTAGCTCAACGGTAAATTTCGTGAATATAAAACTTTACTTTGAACTGTTTAAATTATTTAAATTATTAATTTGCTTATTAGTATCGGCCGCAAAATTTAAAATGTAAAATCAGCTCACAAACGAGTTTTTGGAATTAAGGTATACATTTTTTTAAATTATATTCAGTTTCTTACCATATATCCAAATTTGCATCTATTAATTTATGTTTTCTTCAACAAGTCAAATGATTCTTACTACTTATTATTTATAACTTTTCCAATCAACATGTCTTTCTATCTAAACAGGTTAAACATATAACACGCATCTACCCATTTAATATAAACTTAATGAGTTGAAACTAAACTTCATAATTTGTTTATTAATGGCGTGAATGTACTTGTAGTTATTTGTGTTTCTAGGATCAAAGTTGAGTTTGTCGCTCGAGATAAGCCGAGGGAGGTAAAGTTTATCGAATGTGACAAATTAAACTTTGCACCCGTGATACACACAACGTTTTTCCTACAGCTACATTTTAAATTAGTGTTTTAGTTTTAAAAAAAAGATCTGTTTTAGACTACATCAGCTGTTTACTTTGCGTACAGCCGTACGGTAAAGTAAAACATAGAGGTATGATTACTTGAGGATGAACACATGTAGTTTAGTTTGCTCACTGCTGTAAGTGTGCAAAAAACGCACTTTATTAAACAGCTGTAGGAAAAATATGTTTGTTTATATCGATTTCCCAAGACAGAATCTCATTTTGGTAGATGGCACTATTATAAAACCATAGTCAAATAAGTAGAAACATTCAAATACTCTCAACATTTAAAAACCCAATTACCGTACAAAAGATAATATTCCATATTTATTTATATTTGTACTCTTAAAGCATAGAGTAATACTGAAAAAAATAAAGGTAAAAATGAAGTAGAAGGTATCTCAGAGGAACTTACGTCAAGTACAGACACTAAATTTAGTGTTATTAGAAATGACTGCAATTTTAGTAAAATATCAACCCGGAACACTACCTAAGGAAACAAACATACACACAATCACGTAATTATTTATTTATTGATTGTAATGTACACTACATACATGATTTGTTTGGTAAACAATAAACATTTGGTGGTGTTGATATAAGTATTGTAGCTTCTAATATTTATAGGTTTTGAACTGCTTGCTTTAAATAGGTCTTGATAAAGTTGTGCATTAGTTTTGGAAAAAGGTTACAACTTTTAAGCTGAGCAGTTTAACATTGTTTGTATGTCTATCTAAACTTATCCTGTAAAAGTTAAAGCCTTTGATGTATTATACTTCAGTTCTTGTTCATTTTCTCCATAACTTCATTAGCACCTTTCAAATTGAGTTGGAATCAACTTTGCTGATTACCAAACAATTAGCCTACGCATTTTCAATTATTAATGACTTGTGAAGTTCTTAAATTTTTGGTTAAATCAATAAACTAAAAGTATTTGAAAACATACTTTTTATTAAATTAATATAATTACAGGAATAACGAGTGAGACAAAAATTATTTCTTAAAGATAAGCGTAAGCGTCTAGTGCTGTAAAGTAAAACTATGTTTGGGAGCTTGCTTTTCCTTCCAGAAAAAATTGTGATTAAGGAGGCATGATAATTTGTGCCGTATTCAGGTTCATCCAGAGTGACGCTTTTGTGCAGGAAATCTTCAAAATATCAGAACGTGTTTATGGTTAATTTAACTGCTAACTTCATTTTCATTAAAGAATACCTAATCATGATCTATGTCAGGTATTTTCAATTTAAACACATTTAATTCTATAAAGTTATCATCACGAATGTACATGACCAATTGACTACATCTTACACTATCATAGCCATCACAGTGTTTCTAATGACACTCAGACGTTGCAAACTGCTTACCCTCTCAAAATGGATAGGTGTTTCTTTCTGATGGGAGAGAGAGAGAGAGAGATGCAGTTGTATATGGGTTATAGAAGCTGAGTTAATTAAGTTTGCTTTGAAATTATTCGTCACATTGTTTATTAAAATATTTAACGGTATAAGTTATTAGCCACACAAGTTTTTGAAGAACTAAATCCATGCAGAATATTATTTATTATTTACTAATAATACCCTTTATTAGCGAATTTCCATAGGAAAAATGAGCTATTGCAGTGGCACTTATGGTGAGACCCAAGGTCGGGAGTAGCAAATGAGCACCGATCATGGTCCCCAGAACACGTTTTGAGGTGTCATTAAAATTCATATTTATATAATTATGTATATATATGTATATAGGTTTTCGCACTCTAGCGGCCGCATTTTTAGTCCGATTTGGTCCAAATTTGGTACACGTGTTGGTTGTCTATGTAGCTCGGACGAGTTCGTTAGTCAAAAAAAATCCAAAAACTGAAAGTACGTTTTTTGACCGGAAGTAACTATTTTTTGAGATTTTACTACGAGAATGAATTTTTTTTAGAGTTTTTTTCTAAAAATATAAATGTAGGATGTTATTCTGCACATTTTTTTTACGCGACCTTATAGCTCGCTTGGTTCTCCCAAAATCGACCAAAACGTAAAATACCATAAAAGTACCCGGTTCGAATCCAAGTGGTGATAACTCGCGAGGCCACTAGGAGGAAACAAATTCTACTAATATATTGCGTACACACAGACAGCTTTTCAACGCCTTCTTCAGTAGACCTATTTCCCAAATTGTTGGAAATTTGCTCAACTCACGTCAGTGGTCCAACTGCGTGGTCGAATTATTATTTACTTTTTGTTACCGAATTTATCTTATCAACTTATCTCACCAAAAAATATTTCAACTACCGTACAATGATGAACGGCTCAAAGTCCTTATTTTTGTAATAAATAATATTTTACTGAACTGAACCATTATAGAACTGAGGAAGGTATCTAAATCATGTTTCTTTGTAACTTATCAAACGTTCCTAACAATAAACAGAGCTTTAGTACTTTTAATTTTATTCCGAGTATTTTTAAATAAATACATTATTTGGTTGGCTTAACTTTCAAGTGGTCTTATTTTTTATTTTGAAGTTTATTTACCTTGACATTTTTTTAACAAATTGTCAAAATTGTTTTCCTAATATTGCATTTTATGGATAAACGGTTAATTTTATTGAACATTGCTAAACATAAAAGTTGTAGCTCTTTTTGTGACAAATATTTTTGGTGCAACACTCTTTTTTGTAGGATTAACAGTTTTTGAGTTATGAGGGAAAATCTGGTTTTTGGACGTCATTTTCCAAGATGGCAGCCGTAGCACGGTTTATTTTGCGAGGACTATTTGAATGTTATAACAGTAGCTAAATACAACATACATACCAAATTCCTAGCTTATAAGAGTTGTCTTAGGTAATTTGTCTAAATGCCTTGACTATAATAGTATATTGTAAATATTTGATAAATTTTAAAGATTATAATGTACATAAAAATATACCTAAAATTATATAGGTTGGACAAATCAGAGGTACGAATATGTCCATTAAATTAAACTATCTTATAAATGAATCATCTCAATTACTTCAAAGGTTTCTTTTTATTTCTAACTAAACTGTTTCTCTTTATTTTACTGAAGCAGCTGTAGGTAATCTTTGTGACCACAGAACGTAATGGTTCTTTTATTGAAACGTTTTGAATTTATCTACAGAAAGTAGTTCAAATAAAACATTAGAACGACTGACATATTGTTTCTCTCTGGCTTATTAGCAACCCCACATTTTTCATGCTCTACAAACCCAAATACTAAAAACGTGTGTTAGATAAATAGAGTGTGCATATTGTTTCCCAATTAACTAACAGTATAATCTGAAGTTGAGGGGAAAACAAAAAAGTATGGGAAAAATGAAAAGAAGATTTATATTGTATGACCACTGTACCAATACGTTAAATACAAAATAGCATCGTTACTCTAAGAATTTAAATTTTCACCCGCTTAACATGCAGTGTTGACAATACATTACTCATCAGTTCCTTTAAGAATGTTTTTACTGTAACAATTTTGTTACTTGAAAATTTATAAGGGTTATTTAAAACTATTTTTCACTTTAAAATAATTGTAAACTGATTATTTATCAAGTAAAATCATTAATAAATTAGTGAGTGTTGTGTATGTTGATGTAGTTTAACTAAATTATTTTTAGAATACTTTAAAAACTAATCAGCAAATTCGGCTAAATTCGGTAAGTAACAACAATTTTAGAACAAATGTATTTTTCTAAACTAATTTCGTTCAAAAATACGACAACCATATTTATAAAATATAATGAGAGCAACAATATTTTGCCACTGAGAACAGGATATTCCCCTTAATCCATTATACAATCCATCCATACAAATTATTGTAGGCTACAGGGCAATTCAGGAAGAAACAATGAGGTTGTATTTAGTGGTAAAAATTAAGAAAAAGGTTAAAAATTTAATAAAAAAAGTCTTTACTTACTGTACTGTAGAAATACTAAGAAAAATGAATTTGTCAGAAATACATATGCAAATATTATTATCAAAATATAATAACTATGTATAAATTAATTATGGAAAGATGTAACTAATTTATAGAAAACTTACGAGCAAATAAAAATGTTAAAATATGTCTAACAAACCTTGTACGAACAAAATGAAAACAAAACACTAAATGTGTGTACGACGGCAACAAATTAAAATGTATTTAATGTAAGTAGCTTGTACTTAACGTATTGGGAAACTAATCAAAATAACGTTTGTTAAATCTGAACGAAGTTCAATTAATTATACTGGTAAAAATTTTTGGTAACTGGTTTTACCGGTGATTAAACATTGTATTGTTATTTTAGAAGTCATTAGATCATATTGTAAGTGTAATTAAACTTTATTATTCGCTTTGCTTGAAACTTTCAGTTAAATGTTACAAAATTCGACTAAATAGTTAAAAACATCGATTAAAAATAACTTAATTGATGTAGAAACTTGAAAATATTACACAAAAATAAATAAACAGGATGGTGCAACATTTGTTATCTCTCTTAAACACTGTGACCTTTTCCAGAATATTAAAGGAGGTTAATATTAAGTAAAAACAGTGACGTAATGATTGTTTGTTTTCGTAATTAAATTATTCTTTGTCACTTTTGATTCAAATCAAAAATTACCGAAAAAAGTACAAAGTACCTTCATTTAGTACTTTTTAGCATTTTTAATTTACAATCAAAATTGTAGGTAGCTTGGCTATAAGCTATCTTAATTTCTAATACAGTTGTAAACTAATGTTTGCATATATGTAATATTTTCTACTAACTCTACTTACATTTTTGGAAGCTGATTATTATGTAACGAGGTTTTGCTCCGACTTCGATGACAGCCTATTAAAATTTGTTATTTTATTGTGATTCAAAAGTTAATTTAGATTGTGAAACACACTTTTTAACTTAGGCTATGATTCATTATTTTTTATTAAACATGGGGTTATGAAGAGATTGACAAAGTTTTATAAAATCTATCGGTTTCGGACCTTTAATGCCTCAGGTAGCTAAATATTGATATATTGTGGCAATGAAAGATTTAAAAATATTTCGCAAATTAATTTTCTGAACAACTTTTTACAATAATCGATTTAATTTGACAAGAAAATGAATGAATTGTTGGTGAAGTTTCCCCTCTAATAAAATCGTTAAAATAATTTGATTTTCCCTATTTGTAAAGAGAGTTTAATTAGCTGTCACGATCACACTTCTTCACCGAGGCTTTAATTAAAGGAAGTTAAAGTTAAACCATGTGAACCCCTAGTCCCCTACTAACGAAATCAAATGATTTTGAAAGCCTTCGACAGATTCATTATTTTAGTAAATGGACATGCTTCAAACTTATCACGAGCTTAATTCACGTTACATATTTCTTAACCTTTTTTCACCTATACAAATCAATTATTTTATAACTGATTTAACAAGACTGCATTATATATATATACTTAAATGTACTATTAGATTTTTAATTTATCGCAATATAGAAAAACAAAAACAATATCGTATGGGTTTAGCGCTGTTTAGAAAGTAATTAATTAACCACTAATCACTTTTATAAAATTAGTAAAATATAAAAACTAAAGACAGTCGAACAAGTTTAAAGAAAAAGTTTGGAAAAATTATATTTTTGTTGCCTTATTTTTTGGATAAAATTACATGATTTAATGAAATTTTAAATACATTAGGCCTACTTTTAACCAATATCTGATTTCAACACCACTTAAACCTTTTAATTAATTTACAGAACTATAATAAAAAGGCTCATATATAAGCAATTCTTTAATAGAGCCTAAATACATTTTGCTCACTCACTTTTGGCTGGTAGGTTTTCCTCCATTCCAAAATCTAGCCCTTGTTGGTTCTGCCATTCAGGTAAACATTTGTGAAAGGTAAAAATATGTTTTGAACTTCGCATTAATCGAACAACGATTACCTAAGTTTTTTTATTGTGCCATTTTATAGAGTTTTTATAAGGCTATAACTTTAAAGTAGACCAACTATATGATAGGCCTAATAATTGTATTTACAGTACAAAATATTACTAAATGTCCAAACCATACTTTAAGCCCGGGTACCATTATTTATCTTATCTTCTAAAGCGAGAGATAATTGTCTGTCTGCTAAATGGATCTGGAATCTCCGTCTAAGGATTTTTGATTTTTTGATTTTATATGGGGCTTTTGGCCACGAGAAATCGATTGGAAATGGTCACCAGTCTGGGAAGATTCGTTTTCTACGTCTTTTTATTAAATTAAAAAGTGAAATTTGTCCATTTTAAACAATACAAAGCACAGCTGATGCAAATGTTTTCAATGTCATTACAATAATCATCTGTTTTCTTTTAAACGAAGCACAGCTGATGCAAATGTTTTCAATGCCATTACAATAATCATCTGTTTTCTTTTAAACTGTATTTTATTAGAGGTAAGCCTAATAATGTTGTATATATTTATAGTTACCATGGCAACGAATACTTCTGCTAAATAAACATACCCTTTATTTAGTTGTTTAATGTTATAGGCCTAACCTAAACGATGTTCACGGAAATTTGCAATAATAGTTATTGAAATCATAGCCCTGCTTATATTCGAGCTTTAGCTCGGTCTCCTGGTACTCTAAACTAAATGTGGAGTAAAATTACTGTACTAAACTTGGTGCTGATAAAGGCTCCTTCGTTATTGTAAAGAGATGATATTGTGACCGTAGCCTGTATAAAGACTAGTTTATCAATTGCAAAGAAGGCAGTGTTTCGTCTCAACTGCACCTGTATTTGTTTAATACAGCTTCACTTTAGTGAAGTTTTTTTATTGTAAAATTTAATACTAATTAAAGGTTTATATTTTAGATACTTTAAATCAAGTGCACATTCGGACGTTATTTAAAATTGATTTAGTTTCTCCTAAAATATGTATTTGTATAATATTCAACGTAATCTACTTTTGTAAATGCTTGTTATTCCTAAATTGTATTTCCAATCGAAGATGTTTCTCGAAGTTATGATGCGAAATATTTTATGATAAAGAGTAATTTAGTTAAATACTTTGACTTCTTTGAATGGGTAATAAGTAGAAATCCACTTCACAATAAATATTTCTCTTACTTTCCGAGTACAAATAGAAACGAATCTTTAGAAGTTATAGCGTAGCAAAAAAGGTCTCCTGGTTGTTTCAAAAACATAAAAATACTTCGTTAAAATTGAAGCTCAGAATAAAGTGATTTTGATAAAATTTTTATTACGTTATAGATTTTTTAAATTTAAGTAAATTACTAAATTAATGGGTTAATATAAACATTTGCACATTTCATTAACTATCTCGCTTCGAACCAGTCAAAACATGGAAGTCAAGCGAATACATACCTGTCATTAGTTTGGTCTATGATATTAACTAGACCAAGTAAACCCTCTAAGCTATATATTTAACTAATTTTAAGACAATAATTTAAACGACTGTTTATAATTTTAAATCAAATTATAGAACAACTAGTTGCGTTTCCTAATCGATTTCTTTTAAACTAGTAGTTCTGTGAACAGTAGACCTCGCTCGTTGAAATAACAAATGTGGTTTTGAGCTTAAGTTAAAAATAGTGTGCCAGTTAGGAAGTAAGAAGAAGGTTTAGCCAGTGAAAAATTATTTTGCAATTATTCGTTTTGTTACTGTTTCCAGGTACACAGGACATAAAATGTCTCTCGGGGAGGTACATTATGTCATGTTTTATATAATGGGAGGGTTTGTTTTTTAATGTTTTTGTATAGTTTTTTACGATTTTTGGTATCAGTTTGACTCTAAATACTGTATGGTGCAACAAAGATACAAAATGAATAAGAGAATGTAGTTGGGGTAAAGGACTACAACTCAGTAAATGCGCCGCAACGCCAATTGGGCTCCTTATCTCGTCTCCCCCTCCACTACTCACTCACACTCGTGCCTATTAGTCTCCTAGCTGGCTAATAGTATTATTATTATTATTATTATTAGGTTCGTGAGGGTATCTTTTGTTTCTGAACATGAAACGTTCTAACTATAATAACTAAAGTAGTACTAAGCTTCCGTCTATTATTGTGTGCAGATAAAACATGTATCTCTATAAAATATATTTTAATTTATAATTTTAGTAATTATCAAAGTTCATAACTTATTCAAACTATTACATTTATAGATTTTAAATAATCAACATGTATGTATAATTTATCAATTCCGAGATCTGATCCAACCGCGTAGAACACTGAGAAAACGATGTGTTGAACACCATTCAAGATTTAAATTAGAATCCAGTAAATATAAACTATACCACTTAATATGCACGAAGAAAATTAAAATGTGCTTAAAACTCTTAACAGTTAATTGAATCATAGAATGACGCAATGCAGTCACACTGTACATCTGACCTAAAACCCAGCTGCTGACAGAATGATGGCCCCGTCCTAAAAGGAAAGAGGAATTGTAATACATCCGTAACAGATGGCACTGTTTTTGGTAGAACTAGATTATCCCATTTCTTGTTTAGGTGAATACTTATAAATACCAGGCAAAGTACTGAAAAAATAAATAAATTTTTGCCATTTTTGCAGTTTTCTGTATCGTGTTCAGAAAAATACCACCAAAAAGTCTACATATTACCAGTTTCGGGAGAAAACGGAAATGCATCGTGGTTGTATAAAGTTCATCTATAAGTTCATAATTTATTTAAACCTTTAAAAATGGATAAAAAGCCACGAAAGTCGGTAATCTCAGGGGGGTTTCAAGTCTTTCCATCAAACAAATTTCCTATCTTCACAAAAGTTCCTTCACGAATTACAAATGTTAGTAAATACTTTGTCTCTAAATTGCATACATTGTAGAAGTTCATAAACAGAGTATTGCGTCATAAAATGTAACTATTTTAATCAAAACTTCAAATCTGTGATAACTACATTTATTGTTTGATCTTAACATAACTATAAGTTTTAACGATCTACATTTACTACTTGCTTGCATTTTCTTATTAGATTTGTTGCAAACACAATGAGAAACTTTCATACATGGGACTTCAAGCTATACACTTTCAAGGAAGTATAATAACTATAAAAAAACAATACAACGAAGAGAGACATAACTACTTTATAAGACACAAACTTCATCTCATTAAATATTTATACGTATATAACAGTTACATATTTTTCAACTTAATCTCATTTTATTAAAATTATTTTTTAAACTTAGAACTGTATAAGAAAAGAATATACATTAATTTTGATTATTCTATTTAAAAGTTAATTCTACATAGAATTGATTCTTACATAAGGTATATAGAATAATACATGATCATCTGTACATACGGTGACGTGGTAATGGGGCAGTATTACAACAAAATAAATAAAACCACACACGAACAAAATTTCTTTAGAGACTTTAATTTTTTGATCCATAAATCCATTTTGGTTATCACCCCTAGCTTTAATTTTTTTATCCATCAATCCATTTTGTTTAGCATCCCTAGCTTTAATATTTTGATCCATAAATCCATTTTAGTTATCACCCCTAGCTTTAATTTTTTGATCCATAAATCCATTTTGGTTATCACCCCTAGCTTTAATTTTTTAACCCATAAATCCATTTTGGTTATCACCCCTAGCATAAATTTGTTGATCCATAAATCCATTTTGGTTATCACCCCTAGCTTTAATTTTTGGATCCATTAATCCATTTTGGTTCTCACCCCCAGCTTTAATTTTTTGATCCATAAATCCTTTTCGGTTATCACACCTAGCTTTCATTTTTTTATCCATAAATCCATTTTGGTATCACCCCTAGTTATAAATAATCCACAAACAAATAGTAACGAATATATAAGTACGTGCACACAAAAATAATTTAAAACTATTTACGTTTGTAATTTAAAACTGGAACAAAATAAAAAATAATGCAATAAATAATGTCAAATAAAGTACATTATAATTTAGACCTATAAAATGTTATACACAAAAACATTATTTGTAAAACATAAACATATAGTAATAATTATAATACATTGTAAACTGAAATTAATTTAAAACACTAAACAACAAAAAACTTTAAAAATACAAACAAAAAACCAAATTCACAAGCAAAAAGAAAACAAATTGATTTAGATTTAGTAATGTCTTTTTGTGTTGAGCTGTCTAAATGATAAGAGCAAAATAAATATATTGTGTTAATGATATTAGGCCTATATATTATTGTGTTAGTGTATACGCAGGAGCTAGAAACCCATTTCATTAGGCGCAATTTATCTGAGGGGTTAACGGATCATACCTCGAAGCTGACGATGCCACTTATAATCTAAAAGAAGTCAATATATGACTTCGTAATTGATTTACTGTCGATGATAGCTTTTCGGTGGTTTCCACCTTCTGTGCTGTTGTTTTGAATGAAAAGACTAAATTAATTAACAACATCAAACAAACCAACTAAATCGAAATTATTAATAATAAAATAATGAAGCCTAAAAAGATTTGCTCTTTAATGTATGTTTAACATAAACAAAATCAATAAAAAAACATCAAGACAAAAACTTCAAAAAGCTAAATATGTTTAAAAATTTAAAACCAATTTATTGGCATACTCTAAATAAACGATCCGTAGTAAAATGATAATTAAATGCTGCTTTTGTACACCTCTAAGAAAATAGTGAATTAAACCTTTTTTCATATATGTAGTATTCGTTTGGCATAATTCTATACATATTATTTTTATTTGGAATACATCGTATTACGTATACCGAACGTGTAGCTAAGGAAAAGGGGGTAGCTACATTTTATCATACACATCTTCAAGTGTAGTTTTACTCTAAAGACTTTATTCAATCCACCTTGAGAGATTGTTTTACATATAGCAGTTAAAATTATAATTTAATTGTATCACAACTAAAGTTTAGCAAATTTGTAAATTCCTACTAGGCGTATTAGGGTGGAAATTTCTCTTTGTCAAGTAAGATCTTTTTAAACTAATTACGAATTTATAGATATGACAAAGTGTCGTTTGTCATTTTGTAATTCAGGTTAATCATTTATGGCGGAACATTACTTATAAATAACAAAAAAAGTTTAAATTTTGTTTGACGTGTATTGACTAAATTGGTGGATAAAACGAGAATAATTTGATAATACAAAAAAATACATCTTCTGCACATCTTTATAAATATTACTACGCTTACAATAATTTAAAAGTATACTTCGAGCTACCTATTATAAAATAAACTATGTATTGTAATAAGCATATTCACAATAATACTAAATTGATAAAAGTTTTGCTATTATTGCATAAATCTAAATGCTTTTGTTTAATTTTTGCTTTATAAAAATTAAGTGACAGTAAATTAACATAATTGTTGATTTATTTCGAGAAAAGAATATTATATGATTAGATTTTAATGTTGAGCATAACGCACATATTGTCAAGAATATCAATGAAAAACACTGAACATCCAGTTATGTAAAAACGTTCAAAAAAACATTTTATATTTAGTTTTGCTAGCATTTATATTATGTTATTTAATAACAAGTACACATAACAATTATATTAAACACTAATGATGAAGTGTGAAGTTAACTTACCTTTCTTACAATACGGCATTTTATGTCAAACAAATACAGTTGCAAACAACATGGAGCAGATGACCGATAGCTACACGTTATACCAAATTGTATATTATTTATTGATGTTAATACTAAATAGAGCTACTTCAAACTCAAACAAATAAGGTGGATCCTAATAGCAGTTTAATCTAAGGTGCACATGCGTCCCAAAAACCTATTAAGTGTTAGTTCCATATCTTATGAGTTAGTAGTTTTGAATATTGAAATAAAATAAACTGCAACAAAATGCAATAAACTTAACACTTTGCATTTACTAACTAATTGATTACAATTATTTCTAGTAAATTATTGTAAATTCGAGGTAATAAATTTGATTTAACTTATTATATAATCATATTAAACATAAGTCTTAGTACAATTTTCTGCCAATCCTAACGTAACACTTTCACTTAAGTTTGTTGACGCGTTTCGGAGTTCCTCCATTATCGAGACCTATTACAGTACTGGATTCATCCGTTATGGAATCGTCTAGATATAGTTAGCCACGCCCCTCCTCCTACTGTCGGTACTGCTTCTTATGTAATATTTATACAACACGTTATGTAATATAAACCTACTCTTTCATTTATTTTTTTTTTTATATTTTCAACAATTTTAGATTTTTGAAAGTTATTTCTGATTGACTGTTAATTTGTTCATTAATAATATTTTCTCCGTTCATTTTTAGTTTGAAAATTTCCATGTTTTCCATTATATTTAACCGTCTTCCTTTGTTACTTTGGTGTAAGAGCTTCATTGATTTTTTCATTTCATATGGCAAATGACCCTCATTTAATAAGTGTGTTGCGTAATTTGAATCTCTTTTTTCATATTTATAAGATCTAATATGTTCCATAAATCTTGTTTTTAGTTTTCGTCCTGTTTGGCCTATATATGTTGCGTTATATTTGCACTTTATTTTATATACTCCATTTTTGTCGTATGCCTCCCTTTCTTCTATAGACTTGCTTAATCTTTTCTTTGTGGTGTTGTTCATATTAAAAGCAGTTTTAACATTGAATTTCCCAACAAATTTTTTCATTTTATATGTTTCTTTTCCAGTGAAGGTAAATCCCGCCCAGATATTTTCTTGTTTCTTTGTGACTTTGGTCTTATTATTTAAATTTTGTTTTATTTTACGAATTAATTTTCTTATTATTCTCTTTTCGTATCCATTATTTTCAGCTATCTTAAATATTGTGTTTAGTTCTTCTTTGTGTGCTTTCCTTTTTAACGGTAAACTATATAATCTATTAATCATGTATCGAAAAGCTGCCATTTTGTGTTCCATTGGGTGGTTTGAATGTGCATTAATTATATTATCGGTGTATGTGCCCTTTCTAAAAACTCCAAATTCTAGTTGTTTATTATTTCTGGTTATTTTTAACTCCAAGAAATTAATCGTTCTGTTTTCTTCTTTTTCCATTGTAAATTTAATATTTTCGTAGATTTGATTTATTTTTTCTAAAATTAGTTCTCCTTTATTATTTTTGCTGTCTTTTATTATTAATAGTGAGTCATCTACATATCGGATGTAATCTAAGCATTCATGTTTCTGCAATCCCCTCCCACCGCCGACCAGTGATACCATAGCCTACCTACAGGATTCGAGACACCGTACAGTACGTCACCTAATGCTTCATGAATCAAATTTTAATTTGTATGAGCGTGTAAATGTTTCGTGTTAAATGTGTTCATGTATAATTGTCGACTGACTACAAAAGCCGGGCTAAGTGCCAAACATAAATATATTCTGTTTAATGTCAAAATGTGGGGTATGTGCCTAACACTACTCAGTAAAAACCGGGCTGTCTAGTTTTCAATCGGGAAGTAGTTCAAAGAATTGCCACAAGATTGCGCTTGGTTCTAAGTGCAATCTGTTGTGAAATAAAATCTGGGCTATGTACCAAAGCTGTACTAAATATTTTAAACATTTAATCCTCTTTTTACAGATTTGAGTAGTGGACTTAGCCCGGTTTTCACAGTATAAGAGATGGCACATAACCCTTTTCTTATTTTTTTACTGGTAAACATTTATTATTAAAACAGCTGAATATTTTCTTTCTTAATTTAACTTTGAGAAATGTTTGTAGAATAGTTTTTAACACCTTTTAAGGCTATAACAGAAAATAAATAATGAAAACAGTAGTTTTTAATAAGTTTTTTGCGTTTTCTTCAAAACTTCCTTTTCGGCACTTACCCCAGATTTTATAGTCAGTCGACAATTTATAAGTGTTTATAATTGACGAAGGGAAACCCGACTAGAACTTGAACATGACTGAATAGCCGAAACGGATGTTGTTTGAACGACGGAAATCAGAATATTGAATACGGTAAGACTTAGTGTTTATTTCCCTGGTTATTTTCAAATAACGTTGCCTGCAAGATATATGAATTTAAAATCCAGTATTGACAGTTGCAGAATGTCTTCGCTATGAAACACGTGGGCGCTGTCTGACTGTAGCTAATTGTACATTGACAAGGCACGACAATCGAAACTAATTTCCGCTGTCTAGAGCTAGAGCTTCGCCGCTCACTGCCAGCTGAGAGACAAGACACGAGTTTATTTATGTTATATCCGTTTCTGTTTGCATATAATTTGTCATTTAAAAGGAATCGATTTATATCTTCATTCATAAATCTATAAGAAGTTCTTATTATTTATTTTTATTGTCTCGATTTTATGTTTTACCAGATGTCTGATTAGCAATATTATAGCTGTGTTTCGTTATGCTGGAGTTTAAGTAAAACTTCACTGAATCATAGGTTGTAGTATAATTAGAAATAATAGTAAAATTTGACTTACCCCGTTGTCGATAGTAATGCCGTGACCGTAACTATAAGGGTGCTCGAGATTGAGGGTTTCTGTCTTCTAGTGTTGAAATACACTAAATTGATATTGTGCTCCAGATTGTCAAGAATAATATTAGTTTTAATTATTGTAACTTATCTAGTCTTGTTTCTAGCATCGTTCAGCCTTGCAACGATTGATTCATGGAACAAAGAGCATAGATAGGCTAAGTTCCATAGGCTATATAAATATCGAACCGGGATGATTCTGCGTATTACACTATGTTATTGAACGTAACGTCCGGAAAAAAACTTGTGTTTTGTTTTAGATAAAATAAAATGAATAATGAAGTAATACTTGAATATGAATACAATAATTTATCTATCAGTGGCTAATAAACATAGGCTAACTAAAATGAACTTTGAATCTAAACAAAACCTACCTTCATTATAAACCACTTAATAATAATATTAGTTGTTGAGAAATGACATATTAGATTGAATACTAAATATGGCAATCAAACAATGAATGAAAACCAACTCACCATAGTACTGCAGTTAAGGTTGAAACTGGCACCTCCCCGTGGTAAGTGACTGGAAAGACGGTTGAAAGCAACAATTTCCCTAAAGAGATTAAAGTAAGACGGTTTAGAAAAAAAAATTACAAAACATAAAATTATATTTCAGATTAAAACTAAATCAAATCACTGCAAAAATGGTAAAATTTTGTTAATGCATATACATTTACTAACATTAAATTAAAAACTCCGAATTCAGTTGAACCTTTAGGTTGTGGGTTAAAACGGTTCTAAACATTGAAATCATACAAAATATATAATTTATTCTTACAATAAAGTTAACAATTTCTGACTTAAACCCTTTTGTCCTAATTTCAAAGAAGTAATACCAGGGAATACAGTAGCACTCATTTTAAAGTCACCGTCATCTTTTTATGACGGACCTAGTAAGCTGTTCACAATATTTATGGAGAGCCTTAGAGGCTGCAAGAAAATTATTACATAACCTTCAGTTATAGATACCAGAATTATACATAATAATATATTTTTAACTAAAGTGCCTTATTTTAAATACAATGTTACTTAGGACAGTAAAAATCATTCACTGTAAAAGATTGTTTTAAATATGTTTAAAACTTTTGAGATTGCCCACAGACCTTTCCCCGTTTATAATTTATTGTTAAATATACGTTTACATAATACAACCACAACCCAATTTGTGTCTCAAACGTATTTAGTACACTTTCCCTTTGGTCAAAACAATTTAAAACAACTGAAGTAATTCTAAAACAAATTACATCCTTATCTATTTATTGTACGTGACTTTTGTGGCACATCAGGAGCTTTGAACGTGATTTGAGCCGGATGAAATGGTAAAAACTAAGAACGCTTATTTATAGGTTTTGTCAACTCTTCAAATATACGTAATTGAGTTTTAATATGCAAATTCGCTGGCGCAAGTCCAAATATATTCCCAGATGTGTGTTTTCCTGAGGAAAATATTTGCTACCCAGCATCATAAAACTGCATAGGTAGTAAATCTTTTGTTTATTTTATTGTGAGTTCAATGCAGTTTAAATTTTGTAAGTTCAAGCACTATAGCAAACAGCTTTCAATAAACAAATATTTAGTCTATCTAATTTTATCGGATAAAAGAAGTAAAATGTGACTGAGCTGAACTAGAAAAAACAGTATGTTGTTTGATAAAGGTAAATAACTTGGTATACGTTCTTTAAGTAATACCAATTTTGTTGTTTATTGCAAACTAAGCAAGATGCTTGCATGGTTCACACGCAAAACCTAAGTCGCTCCACTTGCACGGTTGTAAGCAAAATGAATTAATATAATCCGTATTTAAAATAGAACTTGTTATAAATAACCAGTAATATTTTACTTTTACACGTACAATCACAGCCTGCACATTGTTATGATAAATAATTTTATAGAGTCTTTTGGTACAATGGTACCTATATTTGACAAAAACTCATAATGTGCATATATCTGTCTTACTTATGTCAACCATCTTAGGTATTTCCTAGGCCTAAACTAATGATTGCTTTCTTAAAATTGTATACAGTGTATATCCCAACCATTCTACCAAATTTACCATGTTCAGCAGGTTAAAACTACCAAATGTATTCCCAGATATGTGTTTTACTGAGGACAACATTTCCTAACCAGCATCATAAAACTGCATAGGTAGTAAATCTATTGTTTATTTATTGTATTGCCACTGACATCGTAAAATATTTGAAAATTGTTATTTGGTTCTATTTAGCGCTAAACGTTCTTACTATTTATTATAACTGTCCTTGAATGCTTTTTATGTGTGCTGTTCCAAGAATACTCCCATCCTCCTAGGGAGAAGAGTTGCTTCTTATCTATACTTATTCCTTTAGTCAGCCTTTTCACAGTAATTTAATATACCTCTATGCCATGAAACATTCGCATTTAACTTGTGACATAATAACTAAGCAGATCAAAAGTTTCTCTAAACATTAATCGAAGTTTTTTACTTTTAAACCTACAAAATTAAATAGCTTTAGAAAATTATTTGGAAGTGTGAAAAAGTTTTACGTTTAAATAATTAAATTTCCATGTTGAAAGCTTTGTTCAGTACAGTGAAACGTTTACACATTTTTCACAATGATACCACTTACATGGGCAAGTTTTTTTTTTAAGTCTGAGCAATTTTTTGTCATGTGTCTTTTATAATTTCTATACATACCTTTTCATACATAAAAACTTGTATTAATATGTTTTGTGTTTATATTTAAGGCAGGTATATACATCGATGTATAAACACACTGGATTGCGCGCTGAGTAGTATGAAAGGTTCGAGAAACGAGCAGGCCGCCGTGGAGCTTCCCCCTCCACTGGTGGGCTAGACCCACGGTGGGCAGCGTGTTGATGGACAGTGATACACGTTGTTGTTGTTGTTGTTGTTGTTGTATACAGTTCAATTCTTTGATTTATCCTCTACACTTTTTTATAATAATATGTCATTTTTGGGCAGAGGATATAGTATTCCTAAATTACTATTCAAAACAGGCCTAGTTTTGTTAGCAGTCTTGTAGTAGGAACATAAAAACTGGTGTTTTCAAAAAAAGAAATTTGAAATTGAAATCAATATTTTTATACAGTTCTATTTTAGAACTAAATTACGAAACTTTTTTACATTTATGAAAAAAATTACAAAAAATGTTTACTACTTTTTATGTAGGCCTAAAGTTGAACTTTTCCTTTCGTTACTAAACATGCTTATTTCTTGAGCTAATAAATTTGTTAATTTTACTTCAATCATTTTTTTTACGGGCAAAACTGGCATAATATAGGAATTCTTTGAACTTTTATCTACAAAAAGAACTATCGAACACTTTTGAATTGGTTTAGAATAAACGTGTTGAATAAATGGTTGAAATACAAAAACTTGGACGATTTTTTACAAATTTGAAGTTTACGGTCATTTTGTGAGCATACCGTTTGAGATACGGAAAAAATCAAGAATACAATTTTATTGAAAATCTAATTTGCTACCCGCAAAATATTAGTTTTTAAATTCGACTTACAGTTAAGCCACAAACTGGCTTTGGAAAAAAGCTTACACTGAGAGAACCGATCCGGCCGCCATTTATATTTTTTTAAGGGGTTAAAAATGAAAAATGGAAAAAATCTTAAAATTATGAACATAATTAGTGATTTTGTAGTTTGCATTGGCATCACCATATGTCACCGCAGGGTTTGGCGAGCGAAGCGATCAGGGGCCGAGTCCCTTGTATTAAATAACATTATTATACATATTAACGGAATTTTGTAACATTTCAAAACATCGCGAGCTACATTTACAAAGCTTGGAGTGCGTCAAAAACTTACTAAACTTGTTTTATTTAACAATGTTTAAAGTGTAATGTATAGGTATCCCTACTTTTATGAAAATAAAATGCAGTTTAAAATGCTAATATAGATCATGTGTTTCATTATGGTTTTGGTTCAGTTTATTTTCCCCTAAACTTTTCCTTATTCTTATCCAACAACAATAATAATAGTTTAAACACAAACTGTTAATCTATATAATAAAAATGAATTGCTGTTCCTTTGTAAGCGCATCACTTGAGAACGGCTGGACCAATTTGGCTATTTTTTTGTTATAAAATGTTCATAATAGTCCGAACTAGATTTTCATATAAAGAAAAATTTGAAAAGTTTTCCGAAAAAGTTTCAAATTTAGAAAAAACTAAACAGCCTCTTTTGTATGGACTCAAGACCATAGCGCACAAAATCAGCTGTTCGTATAAAATGCTTAGTAACACATGTTTGTTTACATTCATTAGGCTACCATAGCAACTTTACTAGCAAATTTGTAATCAGTTTATTATTTTTTCAAAACTAACAGCTTTATAGGTTAGATTGACCAACTTAAAGTAAATAAAAACAAAAATCAACTAAAAATGCTTACGGTATTATATTTTAATTCAATTCAAACATTGGCTGTTACATCTATCTATATAAAAGCGAAATGGCACTCATTCATTCATCAGCAGAACTAAAAATCTACTGAACCAAATGAGTTCAAATTTGGCATGCATGTTCAGTTGGACCTTTAGACGCGCACTAAGAACGGATTTTGAAAACATCCCAAAGATACGCCCAATATTCGCGTTTTTCTAGCGATTTTTTGCGTTTTCTCAGCTTTTTCGAGAACTAATTGGCAGAAAATGTTGAAATTCGGTACTTAGGTTCGTTTAAGGCCTAAAAGTAGTCTGTTAAAAAATGTTTGAGATTCTCCCAAAAACGGATTGGAATGAAATTTGGTATGTAGCTTCCTCTAGGGCCTTAGGCGCTCTCTAAGAAAGGGTATGAAAAATTTCGAAATTTTAGGAGGGGTTTGGGGGGATCAAAGTTACTAAAATCATAATTTCAGATCTTTTATTATTATGACAATAGTGCTTTTATTATTTAATATCTATATATTATATAAAAGCCAAATACCACTCACTAACTGAACACTTCAAAAGATTACAATTACGTTAAAAAGAATGAAAATACTAACCACCACGGGCAACGCCGTACGTGTCAGCTAGTATTATATATAAAACAACTGATTTGCATAAAAAACTGAACATAATTTTAGGTTAGACCTACAATGAACCAAAACACGTTTATTTCCAACCAATTGGGCTAATTTAGTATCAGGTTTTTTTACAATTTATCACAACTATCAGTTTCTTTAGATTAGGTAAAAGCAAACAAAAGGTTTACTGTATTATCTATAAAGGTTTACAAACTATAGATCTAAATTTGTGTAGTATATTCTTGTGGCATAAAAACCATTTTGCAATAATTCGATCACTTAAGTCGATGTAATACAATGGAATAATTTTAATAACCTTTAATTTAAATCAATCAATAGCGAAGCATTGCTGGGTCCACTAGTTTACTACAAAAATAAGTGTTACATACTGTATAACAAT
>JAGFPH010004739.1:94137-104518 GCA_018207615.1 Philaenus spumarius
CGACAATACTACAAATGTTTAAATATAAACAAATAGTAATTTTTTATTCCTTAACACTTTATAATAATAGTTGGATTGTAAAATTGAACTTGACTTATGTCAATAAAACAACGTATAACTTGTCCCATGAAGAGGTTGCTATTTTTTAATCAATATGCCGGACATATCGAACACTCTACAAACTGGAAACTCTACAGTTATATTACATAGATATGTGAAACAGTTACCCTCGAGATTCATTTGCTTATGATCAATCAAATCAAAATGGCTTAGTAACAAAATAATAAAAATAATTAACAATAATTTTGAGGTTAAAACCACTTATATTTAGAAGAAAATTCAGATGGCCAAAAAAACAGCTGTTTTTGCCATTTAATATCGATCAGCTGGTTTTGTGAGCACACAACAATGAAACAATTGATTAATGAACGTATTTGATACCTAGTTGTGTTGCGTTGATTCATATCTAAAAATAAATTTTTCAATTGAACAAAAAATGAAATATTGTTCTTGGGCTATTGCTTTTGAAAATGAATATGAAGAAGGCGTTTTCAATAAACCTATCCAAATGTGGTTCCTCCATCAAGGACATCGGTTCATAAATGCCGAGACTATTCTACTGGAAACTGGAGCAATTAAAAATAGCTACCGTAGATATTCAGGGCCGGCGCAAGGACCATGCGGAACATGCGGACGCATGGGGCGCTGCCAGGGAGGGGGCGCCGACGCGCTGGTAAAATTTCAAGACCAAGGTGTCTTCAAAATTTTCCGAAAATTTTTGTTTGCACCGAAAAATGTTTGCCTTAAGAAACTCCCTATTTCTGTTTAGCGTTTTTTTAGGGACAGACAACCTACACCGCTATAGGGCACCATCCTTTCAGAGTCAGCGCCCTTTAGTTTCAGTGAAAAATTCGCCTCCCCCCCTATAGACGCTACCGCCCTTTTCGGGAATTAAAAGAAATGCCAAATTAGTTTTTGGCGCCTCTTTACGAAGAAAAAAGACCACATACACCAGTTTAAAGCGCAATCCTTTCGAAATCGGCGCCCTTTGGTTTCAGTGAAAAACTCGCCCTCTTAAAGACGCGACCACCCTTTTCGGGAATTAAAGAAAAGCGGAAAAGCCCTATTTCTTTTGGCGCCTCTTTATGGATAGACAAGATCCGGTACAGATACAACAGTATTGTATAGGGCACCATCCTTTCGAAATCGGCGCCCTTTGATTCCAGTCAAAAATTCGCCCCCCTAAAGACGAGACCGCCGTACATTTTATACTAACTTCTTTCTTGTATGTGAGTGTGATATTAATGTAAAAACTTAACATTAACCTCAATCTTACAATGTTACCGAATTACCGATGTTACCTTATCTTATTGACAATTATACCTAGCCCTTTACCTTTACCAGGTTGTAATGATGTTACCAAATTGATTTGTGATATTGCAATGTTATCCTTACAATGTTACCTTTTGATGTTAAAATTATGTTGATTGTTTAATGTTATAATTATGTAAAATAAATATTGTAATATGATTAATTTGGTGTTTTCAGTATTCCACTTCCCCCACTCAACATTTTAAGTCATAAATACCATTTTAAGCCATTTTATCGTACATTTATAAGGTCAAAAAGACCGATGCTATGTATATATATATATATATTTATATAATACACTGTATATATATATATATATATATAGACAATATTTTATATTTACTTTTATTTTTAAAATTGTTGCTCGATGTTATATTTTAATTTGATTTAATATAATTAAATAATTTCAATTGGAATAGATTTGATAATGTTCCCATTTTTTATTGCAATAAGGAGATATATAAATATGTATAAATATCTAGGGGCGGGGAGGTTGTGTATAGAGGGGGAGCGCCAAAAATGACTCTCGCATGTTCAGGAAAAACCCCTTGCACCGGCCCTGCTAATATGACCAGACTCAGACTAACTTCACTCTAACTTTTGACCATGAAAAGTTTATTTTTGAAATTTCATATTGTGTATAGTACAGTATTTGTAATTAATTTAATTTAATGAAGATTTTATTATTATTAACGAATCAAATATGTATTATCCAAACGATGTTTAAAACATCCATATTTTATAAAAATTAAGAATTGTCCTGAAAATATATAATAAATTTACTGTGCCAAAATAAAGTAAAACACATGAACTCAAGAAGCAAGATGAATTTAACAACGTTTTATTCCCAAAAAAAAACTTACAATATTTTAAAGGCTTATTTTAACTTTAACCTTTAATATACGACGTTAACAGCAGGTGAATGTGGTTTATATGTGATGATTGCGTAAATTAGTAAATATATGTTTCTTATAACTCGGGACTGTCGGGCTGCCAAGTTACTTTAATCAAAGATCAACAATTAATTGGCGTTAAGTTAAATGTAAAAATAATTGTTTGTGACGCGATCAAGATCAGGGTTTGGCAATCACTCTACGCGCATCACAAAGCGGTGAGAATTGGTACTAGTATGGTCCGTCTATGGTCTTGCCGCTTCACAGGGTTGCCCTGACCAATCAGCGGACGGCATCTAAGTCGGACAAGACGAAGCGCCGGAATCGCCATTTGTGGTGTAGACGCCGAACGACATAGGTTAGCGCGTTGCATTGAATAGGTTATCTTGTGTAACGATTAAATTAAATATGATCGGCTAACGCGAAAACTGGATTAGGCTATCGTGCGAACGGGGGCCATGAGACAGTAACGTCGGAAAGCGTCCCAAATGCGATATGTCATAATAGCGTGTTAAAGGCTGAAGACATACGCGCATCCTAGTGTGAAACACCATGTTAGTATTTAAATTATATAAGTGTTTAGTGTTTTAGTCTATTTTAGTGCCTATCAAAGCTGGTTACCCTTGTGTGTGGCTAATTACTTTTAGTGGTGGTATTAATAAATAGCGGGGGTGGTTCGTTAGATTCATCCGATTCACGTTCCTTGTGCGAAGCCAAATGTTTTGGCAGGGGGCGGTAGTAACGACAACCGTTGCAAAATGGTAGCAGAGCGTGGTTCCGATCCACGGACCTCTGGGTTATGGGCCCAGCACGCTTCCATCTCAACCATCTGAAGAATACTGATGACAAATTTAATTATTTCTTTGACTAATTTGTTTTCTTTTTTAACATAAATTGTTCTATTAAACATATAAAAATCCGTAATAAGATCCGCGGATTACTAAAAAAATCCTTACTTCAAGAAATAGATTGAAAAGTCTTTATGAAAATTTTGTAAAATGGTTAATCATTTAGAAATTAAATAATACTATAAAACAAACAAAAAAATGTATAAAGGTGAGATTTATGCTGCAAAATGTTGAGATCAGTAGTCAAATTATTAATTCATAGAAGGTAAGTTTAAAACTATTTGTAATGTTATTAATTAACGAACAACGGAAACACACTAAAAGTTTAACAAAGATATTACCCTTCCTATTGAGGGAACATATTACTCTGATCCTTCAATGATTGCTCAGTGTTTTATTTATTTTTTAGTAAACATTTTATTGAGGGTTTCAATTTATCTGTCATCCACAGATAAATTGAAACATCATCCATGTTAGTAACAATGTTCGGAAGTTCGATGTTTCTTTCACCTGTGCGTGTTGGTGACGAGTCCCGAGTGGTTAGATGAAAAATAAAAACACCTTGGATATTGATGGGCTTAGTACGTGGCTCATTAATCAGTGTGTCGATGAACTATGTGAGCGTCTCACGGTTTTCATAAATTTATCATTCTCCATTGGAATGTTTTCATCAAGCTAAGGTAACACCACTGCTTAAAAAGGGTAATGTAAAATATATAAATAACTGCAGGCCTATATCTGTTGTTTCTGGAGAAGTTGTTAAACCATCTGAAAAGGTATAATATCCTGTATGAAGGCCAATTCGGCTTTTAAAACGGAAAATCTACTACAGATGCTATAGTCCGGTTAATAGAATATATTGTCGAGAGTCTGGATAGTAAGCATAAAGTTTTGAGTGTATTTTTGAATCTCTCTAAAGCTTTTGATTGTGTGGACTTTGTATTATTTCTTGCTAAATATGAAAAAATAGGTATTCGAGGACAACCATTGTCATGGTTAAAATCATATTTAAATAATAGAACTTAACAAGTTACTATTACGGGTAGATTATCTGACAAAGTAGAGTTGCCAAGTGGTGTCCCTCAGGGTTCAGTGCTTGGCCCAATGTTGTTTTTAATTAATGTAAATTGTATTTTGTTAGTACATGCGGATAATCTAATTCAGTTTGCTGACGTCACGTCATTCAATGTTCAAGCAGAAACTTTATATGACTTAGAGCAGATGGCTTCCTAACAAATTAATGTTATTAGACAGTATCTAAGTTGCAATGGGTTAAATATAAACCCTAGTAAGACTAATTATATAAAATATATATTTTAATTTAAAAGAATCTTTTAGTTCAAAACTTAATATTAGGTTGGATGATAATGAACTCAATGGAGTATTTTCAAGAATATTCCTGGGTCTCTTTATTGATAATAAACTGTCATGGAGAAGTAATATGCATTACATCAATGATAAAATTAGTAGTGGTCTTTTTGCGCTGAGAAATCTGAAACAATATTGTAAAGCTCGGGTTCATATATCAGCGTGCTATGGGTTGATATATCCATATCACTTTCTAAATTTTAATCATGAAGAGAAGCATTTAAGTAGTTTAAGATTTTCACTCTACCTTGCATTTATATATTTGAAACAATCCTTTATTTTAAATTTAAATGCTAACACGTTCAAAATAGGCACATGCATAATTACCATACTAGAATAGCTTGCAAATATCGTGGTAAAAAGCACAGGCTAAATTTATTTAGTAAGTTTCCTTCGCACGCTGAGGAGCTATTTAAGAACAAAATTCCTTCAGACTTGCTAGAGATAAAAGACTATTCACGTTTTAAGGGCAAACTGAGACAATTGCTGTTGTCTGGATCGTATTACTCTGTGGAGGAGTTTGTGGGGCACTGACAGAGGTGTAGGGAGCCTCCATGTTTCAATCCTTTAAGTCTATGTGTTATTTATTGTGCTTTAATGATTGACTATTGTTTGTTGCTTTGTAATGTTGTATAAAGGCTTAATCATGTTTTATAGTTTGTTGAATTGTGTACTTTATAGTTTTAATGTAAAAAAAAATGAAAACAAAGAATTGGAAAATGTGTACTATGGGTATTAAATTGTGTGTGTTTTTATATTTCGCTCAACGTGTACTTTCTGCTATCATAATTACATTTTTTTTTAACTTTGTAAGGTTGCTGGTTGATTGATTGTTATCATTTATACTCTGCTCTCCTACAAAAAAGTAAGACAAAGATTTTGTTCTAAATATCTTTTTTAAATAACAAAAACCACCGCATAGTTTAATTCAAGAAATTTGTTTTAGCATTTACCTTTAATTAACTCTCAAAAAATCACTCACTATCATTGTATATTATTCGCCCTTGTTGACTATGGAACTTCAGTCTGTAGCATAATTATTTCAGACAGACCAACCAAATTCAAAACAAAACACAACTTTATGCCCTTATTACAATCTTGTGAGTAATTTTAAACCTCATTGTTAAGAGTTTAGCAATTTAATTATCCCTCTAATATATACAAAAATCCTGTCTCACACGAAGAACTACTGCGCATCCAGATTACCACTACCCTACCCCAATTCAAGTGCCTGTGACCTAATCAATCGTAATTTACGTGAACATGTCAGAGTATAAAATATTTTATTTACATTTGCTTCGTAGCGAGGGTTGGTAAGCGAATCGAGTAGAGTGCGAAGTCCTAGAGTAAAACCAAATAAATCAATGTGTATATAATACAAAAACCTACTTGATATAGATATTTGCATTTAAAATTTTAACTAATAATAATAATGTTTTTAGTAAGTAATAATAATAATGTGGTTTGGTTAAGTAAATCGGTTTCGTAATAATTTGTTATAAGGAAAACACAAGATGCAGTACATTCATTAAAATGTGTATTAGTTCATTGTTCATGCCTGATAAATTTAAACAAGACCAGAATAATGTATTACTAGTAACCAATGTATTTTAGGTCTTAAACCCCTTATCTGTGTATGTTATAAATATAAACTAGTATATATGAAGGATTTATTATATTGGTTTTATTAATTTTGTAAAACGATCTTAAGTAATAGTTTGAAAAGCGCGGTGTAGTTAGTTTAGAACCTTGGAAATGGTTGAAAACCCGACTTGTGTTCATATAGATTTTAAAGGGCGACTTCCTTACATATATACATATAAATAATAAACAGTTCCAGGAACTGGCACATACTTTCCCAAAAACATATTTAAATTATTAAACAGATGCACTGTGACTTCATAATTGTAGGTGGGGTAGGAGAGGTGATTTATTAAAGTAGGAGATTAACTAATAATTATTATTATCTAGAGAGAAAACTATGCGATCGATTTCGAACAAATTTATACCAAACACGTCAATTAGGGCTGTACAGATGCACGAAAAAAGTTTTTGAAAAATTTGGAAAAAACAACCCCCTTTATGGCCAAAGAACCCGTAAAAATCATTTATTATTATTATTATTATTAGCTAAACGAGAATTTTAGAAAGATGCGTATTTTTGCATAAGTACATTAAAGGCTACAAATAAGCCAAATTTTATCAAAATCGTTAGAGCCGTTTTTTTTATATATAACTGATTTTTTGGGTTTTTTGCCAAAAAGGGGGTTGTTTTTCAATTTTTCAAAACCGTTTTTCGTGCATCTATACAGGCCTACTCGTCATAGCTGGTGTAAATTTGTTCGCAATCGATCGAATAGTTTTTGCTCTAGCTTTGTATACATAGAGACATACAAACAGACATTTTGCAAAAAAAAAAAAACACTTTTTCGGACTCAGTGGGTCCCAAAACGGATATTTCCACAAAAATCGCAACATCGATTTTTTATTGCGATCACTATACTTTCTCTATACTATAGTATAGTGAGAATGTAAAAAGTTAAAGTAAATATGTATTCAAGTAAACTTGTATACAAGCATATTGTGTGCATGTTGTTTCTTATGTATTACCCCTATATATTGTTTGTTAGGAAATCATTATAAATTTGGAGCTTGAGTAGATAACGTTATACCAGCTCTTAACTGCTCTGAATAAGTCTTGATATTGATCTGCATCAATTGTGTAACGAGGGTAACAAGGGTTGTAACTTAGTTTAAAGGAGCTAAGGTTTCACATTGAAAGGTCAAAATAAACTTATGCTGTGAAATTTACGGCCTTTGATATCTGGCACTTCATGTCTTGTTAATTTCATAATTCTATTCGCACGTTTGAAATTGTTTTATGATAACTTTACTGATTAATTAACAATGTTTTCTTTTTTTCACAATAGGATCTAACAACTAATACAATAAATATTCATTAATAAAAAATAAAACAAATTTTTTATCAATTAAATACTATTATTTGCGGAATTAAAAGTAAGTCTGAAGTGTTTATTTCAGAAAAATTATTACACATTTGTCACATATATATTTATTTGTATTACAGTCCCAACGAATGATAATCTTACATTACCCTCGCTAATCATAGAACACAACTGTGACGTCATTAGCAACTTGTGATTTGAATAAAAAAACAGTTTGAATACACAAACACACATAGTACCTAGAGAATAATCTATTTTTCTGATAAAATACAAAATGTTTAAGATTTAATCATCTGCAGAGTGAACAGATTTAGTCCTATTCAAATTTGATTGAAAATTCAGCTCAATAAATTGAATATAATTTAATTACATTGCACATTTTAATAATAATTTTAATAATTTCAGCTAGACCAAAATCCAAACTAAAGTTTTCAAGAAATCTATCCCATTATATTACCGAATAAATTTTCTAGATTTTTTGTATAGGTACTATTTCTAGAACAACTTTAAAAGTGAACTATTTAATTATTTAATTTCCATAAAATATGAAAAATTCAAAATTTTCTAAAAAAAATAAGACAACAGAACAGTTTCCTAATATTCCATTGTTGAATTGTGTAACTATTTATTATATATATTGTATCTCGATTGATTGCTATGTTGTGTGCGTTTTGCCCACATTATATTCTAACATATAGATTAGTGACTAAAATTATTGGATATTACGGCAATTAGGAATATAACAATACAGATAAAAAGAAACTGATCTGTTTGTATACATATAAAATACAATAATATGACAAATATTGTTTAGTAGTACTAATTGTTGCAGTGGAGGGACCAAATTAAAATTGGAAATTATAAAAATAAAATAATAATAAAGGGGCTGTGAAAACGAAAAAGAACCTTGGAATTCAATTCATATTACTTACGTTCTAATGTATACGAACCATTTAATTATGACAATGGTTAGAAACAAATAGCGCCATTATACACAGTGTATCCATTTATCTACATTCCCCCAGGTTAACTTCAATACAAACTGTCATTGATAAGCTTTATGAGTAGACAATTACATTATTTAGAAGCAATAGAGCGAGTTTCATAATTGTATCGACACATCATGAAATATGTTACACTTTAAATCAAATGTAAATGAGCTAATAGTTTACATTAATAGTTTACATTCCACTAGTAAATCAATGGCGATTTGTTTTAAAATGTGAATTTGTTGAAATTGGATCAATCATTACTCGCCACACAACTATTTATGAGGTATCTCTATTTTTTAAAATTTGTTTCATAAATATAAAAAAGTTTCGTACTTTAGTTCTAAATAGAACTGTATACAAATATTTATTAATTTCAAATTTCTTATTTTAAAAACACCAGTTTGTATGTTACTAATACAAGACTGCTAACAAAACTAGGTCTGTTTTGAATAGTAATTTAGGAATATATCCTTTGCCAAAAAATGACATATTATTATAAGAAAGTGTAGAGGATAAATCAAAGAATTGAACTGTATACTTGTAAATTATTATTTTATAAAAGTATTTAACTTAGCTTTACTTGAATTGCAAAATAAGATGAAACAAATGAAACCTCGCGGCGATAAAGGACATACAAAAATTGACCGTTGGACTGCGTGGGAAGTGTTGGTACATGAGTTGAGATCACTATCACGGCGCTTTAACACCGTTTGTTTTTATTATTTATAATATTGGAGTATGATATGGAACTGTAAATACATTGTTAAGTTTTAGTTATTTAAGTATGTAAATATTTAATTTTATGTTTTCCCTCAATAACGCGATATTTGTAGCTACCTTTCGCATTATTAACCTAAATAAAACACAATGCCCCCTAAAAGAAAATCTTTAGCAGTTAAAGCACAAGAAAAGAAAAAAACGAGAACTAGAAACCACGGAATCGCGGGATTTGCTAAATAATGTTTCAATGGCCAAGCCGTCTGCTTACTTCCTTACTGACACGCTATTTTTAACCTAAGCTCAAAACCATATTTGTTATTTCAACGAGCGAGGTCTACTGTTCACAGAACTACTAGTATTGTTGAAAATGTATTTTCAATACAAATTACATTACAACCATTCACTTGGTATTTTCACATGTATTTTCACTTGGTAGTATATACATGTTTCGTCTGATAAAAATCGAGTTTGGCAGAGCAATAAACATTATTTGTTTCTGGCCAGACCTAGAAAGAGATGAAAATGACAGCACCTTGGAAGAACTTCAGATCAAGTATGTCAGAGACTGTGAGAGTCGTACGAGAGATCGAAGCGAGCGGAGAACTGTCGCAAGGAAAGCAAATTAATTTCAAGGAAGTTTTAAATGACCTTCAACAAAGGTACTGCACTCAGTAATAGAATTCCCTAAAATGGGCGTAATTACACTATATGAAGGTTGTAGTAGCAAATAATGCAAAAATCAGGTATGGCTATTTCATCAATATATATTTATGTAAAGTGCATGTTTAAAGATATGGTGGTGGTGGGTTTCCTTAAAAGATACAGAATTGTCCACATTTGAAAAATGCAGATACAAGTTCAAGGGTAAAAACTGTTTCACCATATTGGCAATGGTGTATGATAGTCCTGATTTTTCTCAAATGTTTGGTTTTCTGTCGAATATCAAATTTATCTAAATGGTTATGTAAACAAAATTAATTCTATTTTTTTTTGTTTGTTTCATTCTATCACACATCAAAATTGTGATTATTGTGTTGTGCGAAATCTGAAAATGGCATCCTGAGTCAGTAGAGATTGCGATACTTTAGACCCATCATGGCGGCGGGTATCAGGGTGGCGGGTGTAATGGCGGATCCAAGATTATTTCATGAAGAATGTCTAACATATCTGGTTACTGCAAACAAAGCACGATAAGGGGGACAAGTTATCATGTTTTTGTAAGG
>JAGFPH010004740.1:6153-22394 GCA_018207615.1 Philaenus spumarius
ACCGTGTAGGGGAGGTATTTTTCAACAAAAAAGGTCATATGTATTTCTTTCGTCCGAGCAATGGTTTGTCTGGAAAAAATTCGATAATGCAGGTATGTATTTTGCAGCAGGGGAAATCACTAAAAGGGGACATCTTATTCATATATGAAGCGTTGGCTCATTCTAAATTGGCCGAATTTTAATATATCGAATTGAAACTTGACATAGGAGTTAAAATATATATTTTAAACGTTTATGCTGAGTCTCAGCTTGTTATTGTAATCTGTTCAGAAAGAGGTTAAAACATTATCCGAATCACTCTTTATATACAACTAAATAAAAACATTTACATACAATCACAAGCCTACACATTTTATAAAAAAAAATATTTATTTGGCAAGTATTTCCCCCTACATACCAGATGTCTTAAAAGTCCCACCACCCCCTATTATTTTGTTTTATTAATGGAAATTTGCTTTGAGGATTGTTAACATGAACAAAAATTTAGTTTTTTTTGGCGTATCGTAAATTTCAACTCTTCCACCAAAATTGGGGTATTTTGGGGGTAAGTTGAAAATTTTAAATGGCAACCCCTATTAGATGACACCTCATTTTAAAGGCCTTGTTAAAAGAAGAAGATTGGCTCAAACCAGAGGTCTGTGTGTTGCCTCTATCCAATATAATGACCAATCAAAGTTATAGAGTTTCCCCATTTAAATAACATTGAAATGTTTAAGATGAAACATGTGTTCTTTTTACAAGGATTTCATCCAGTAGGTCACTCAATCTAAGTTATAAAACGTAGTTAGGACTCGACTAACATGCACAGTAACAAAGCATTTGCAAGGCAAAAGTCCAGTTCTACAAACCATAACGTAATTTATAAAAAAATTACATTTCACAAATGTTTTTCTAAAGATTTTTGTTTGCATTTAAACTGATTTTCTGTACTCTGCGTTTTGATTTAACGAAAAAAGTATGTTTTAAAGTTTATTTTTTATTTTTATTTGTTTATTTTATATATTAGTACCTGGGCGACCGAGCATTACTCGGTATTTTTGTTAATTGTGTTTTTTTTTATAGGAAAATGTATGTAAATACAAATCAGGTAAGTACTGTTTTGTAGGCCTACTCATAACTCGCGAAATATTAGCACGGATCAGCTGATTTCAAGCTTAAAACAATTATAACCTTTAAGACAAAAAAAAAAAAAAAAAAAATTTATAGGAGACAGCTGATGGAAATGTTATAGGAAACAGCTGATGTTTGTCATATGTATCCTATTGATTTTAAATTACATAACCCCAATGTTAAAAATTTTCAATTTTCAAATGAGTTTTTCAGAAAAATACGAGTTTTCCTGAGGTAGTGGTTTTCACCAATCGATTTTTTAGTCCCAAAAGCCTCTAATCCCAAAGTTTCAGCAAAATCCTTCCGCTGGATCTCGAGATTGCTCGTACAAACACACAAACAAACAAACAAACAGACATTGCTCGTATTAGAGTATAGGATATATACAGGGTGTTTACAAACTCAATGGAAAAATGTTGTGTATTTGTTCCTTAGGTCAACACAATAAAAAAATGACTTATAAATATGGGACTGACATGCCTAGTTTTCTGTCTGTCCGTCTGTTTGTGTTTTTACAAATTATTTTATAACTTGAGTACTATTTAAGATAGAAACTTTAAATTTGGCAGGAACGTGTACCTTGATAGGTCAAACAAGTGTTTATAATTTCGTTACGATATCTTAAACAATTACAAGATGGCGGCCATTTAAAATCTTTGATGTTAAATTTGACGAAACCCGTAATTTTTATAAAAAAGTTTACCTGTAATAAAAAATGTAGAATTTTAAGACGAACAAAATCATACTTTATTTTCTACAATCGGATAATAAAAACTGAGTCATGAGACATTTACTGAAATAAATATCATACAAAATTTGCACTAAACAACAATTTGCCGTGTACAGTTGTTACATAATTAGGTAATGACTAATTTGCACTAATGTCAATTCTCAATATTGAATTAAACCGAGAAACACGTGACAAATCAGTTACTAATTACCGGCAACCCGATAACTTCAGTAAATTCGACTGCGGAACACAATTAGAATTTCAAAACTTATTCTCACTTCCCTCTTATAAACATGATTCCCTTTCAATTGCGTTTCTCTAAAACTAACTCTACCTTCAATCTCGTATTTAGTTAAATAAAACAATTAAAGTTAGCGTTCGAAGTAAACGTAGGTTGATAGCGCACGTTTGACGTTGATTGATGTGGAATTTGCAATCATTTTTGTTTCAAACATTAGTTAAATCTGTTTAAGCGACACAAAAGTTAGATATGGGGGCATATTTAAAAATGATCATCATAGTCCCTAAATAATATCTGATTAACGTTTAAGAAACTTATTTTAATGTATTAACGATAAGTACCCATATGTTTACTCACAATAGTGATGCATGCTTAAGGTTATATGATGTGATCGTTTGATTAATATTATTTCCTTCAAACAATCTGCAGATGCTTGGCTCATGAAGGACAGACTATGTAAATGTGTATTGGAATTAGTTTATTTGTTTTGAAAATAAGTATCAACTCTTGTCAGTTGATACAGAAACTCAAACTACAGAAACATAAAATACGATTATATTGCATCGTATAAAACATATTAGCGATTGTCTCAGACTGTCAAATACATCATCAGGAAAGTTACGGTGTGGCATCAATTAATACAAACTTATTAATTTTAACATTGATTTAATCAGTAGCAAATATAATTATACGTGATTTGGAAACCAAAAGAAATTCGAGATTTTTTAATAGATATTTGAAGGTCCCCTACGGCAGGGGTCACCGGTCCCGAGATCAGCTTTTGTATATCTTTCCTATTTTGAAATAATAGAGGTGGTAAGGTTAAAAAAAATCATCCTGGATTAATTAAAGTCAGTTGTTGGTCGGAATATTTTGCGTATATTTGAGACAATAATTGTAATTAAAATCTTATATGACGCATTAAAAAATTTTAAATTATAATTAATAATAATCATTTTTAAAAACCTCAATTAAATAAAAGCTAAGTTTCAATAGTAAAATATAATATCAAAATCATATGTAACTCCTTAAAAAGTTCAAAGTTGTGACAAATAATAATAGTTAAAAATATAATTAATTAAATTCTAATTTTCAAAGGTACAACAAATGTAATTGTGTAAAATAGCAGCTGCTGGGATCATAGAACACAATTGCTAAAACAAATATACAAAACAAGTTAAATATGATTACAAAATGTACAGGAAGACTTGAGGAGAATAGGCTCTGAAAGATACTGGGAAGGCACAATTTAAAGAGGATTATAAAAGAATTGTAAGGACAAAGCTCATCCTCAAGTATCAAAGAGAGTAAACATAATATAATTATGTAAATAACAATATACAAAACTGTCCTTTACGTAAATTACTTTTCATTTATCAGACAGAAGTTAAATATTTTGAAAGGATATCTATATATATTAAATAAACTATAAATATTTTGATTTATCCATAGTTATGATATCTCCATGGTCATTGTGCATATGTGTCAAGAAATATTTCTCCTCGCCACGCCTTCTCCCGCTGAGGTTTCTGATTAACCTTCACGTCCATTTACATCTTTCTTCGGAATTCCACCGTTCCTTCGAATCACTCATGACTTTCTCCCCAGCTTGTTTCTGTGACGCCCATGCCATTATATTCAAATCTGTTCTTTACTTAAATACATATTTCCTCTCTAAAGCCATCAGATCTATTTGGACGACTCCTGCTACTACCCGCTAAATAACTATTACTGTTCGAACGATCTACTCAATTAAGGGAAGTCGTACGAATAAAATAATGAATTTGAAGATTTTAGTGAATTACTATTCTCAGTATTTCCTATTTACAGTAATACATAACGCATAGATATTGATAAAATAAACTATTGTTTACATAAAACAAACATATGTATAGATCTTCCATTGGTTTGCCTTACATAGATATTGTGGCCTAATGGTTTGATTTTGTTATATACTGAAGTAAAATACACCAATCATAAATCCAGGCAATCATTTGCATCTCCTCAGCTTTGAAGAGAGATTTAACCACCATTTGCTTTCCTTCCAGCCTCCTTCGCACAAACCACAATCATACAATTTTTCCAGATATTTTCTGATCAGGAAGATACCACTTTTCCACTAGCTAAATAATGACTATAATGTTTAATTTTGAGCCATCTGTGAATAAAATATTCGTTTTCTACGAAGCCCAGTAAAACCCTCGTAGCACAATTACATAGTACTAATAATGACTTTACACTATAACACGGGTTATGTATATGAAATTTAATTCTTTCAATGAAAAATGTAAAATAATTTATAAACAATAGTTCTCGAGTTAAAATCATAACTATTTATAACAAGATTTACCATATAATGATGTCTTATAAAATATCAACCTCGTATCTTCACTTATTTTGGAAAAGGCACTAACATCTGATCCATATTTAATGTGACGAATAAAGTACTGTATAAATTCCAGCTCATAAAAAACAAATTAGTGTAGCTAGTTTCAAGAACTAATTAGCCATCTTCAGTTTTCACTCTAAGTATTACGAATAGCCATAGAAATGTTGCCTCTTAATAACTTCAATTCTTATACAAGGTGTCAAAAAAGTCTGGGTACGGATTAATATCTCAAAATGTACGAGTCTTATGAGATAGAAATAAAAGAAGTTATTCACAACCATAAAATAACTACTTTATGGCGAGTTTGAAATATTTGTCCTCCATCTTGGATCCGCATCTTAAGCCGTACCCAGACTTTTTTGACACCTTGTATATATTATACACGAGTGTTTGTTAACTGAATAATTTGCACCAATGTCTACACACTCTATTAAACACAGAAACACATTGGTAAAGTTTTATGAATCCCGACAAATCAGTTATTAATTACCGGCAACCCTATAACTTGATAAATGCGACTGCGAAACACAATTATAATGTCAAAGGTTATTCTCACGTCGCTCTTGGAAACATGATTCTCTTTGAATTACGTTTCTCTAAAACTAACTTTACATTCAATCTCGCATTTCGTTAAATAAAACAATTAAAGTTAAGGGTTCAAAGTAAATGTAGGTTGGTAGTGTTCATTGTGATTAGATTGATGTGGACTTTGCAATCATGTTCGTTTCAAACCTTAGTGCAATCTATAAGCGTTACAAAAGTTAGTTGTGAGAACTGAGATGATAAAGGTCTTCAGCGGGCCTAAATAACAAAATAATGTCTGATTGACGTTTAAGAAACTTACTAACGATAAGTCTTCACATTTTTACACAAAATAGAGGTGCATGCTTTGTTATATAGGACAGACTATTTACATGTGTGGCGGACTTTGTTTTAGTACGTAAAACATTGTGTTCTGCAAATATATAGCTACTCTTGTCAGTTGCACAAAATGATACAGAAACATAAAATAAGATTCTACTGCTTCTTTAAAACTGGTAATTTAGTGTGCATATATAAAACATTAAGAACTGTCTCGAATTTTCAAATACATCTTCAAAAAAGTTACCGCGTAGCAATAATTAATCCAAACTTACTAGTAGTTCTGTGAACAGCAGACCTCGCTCGTTGAAATAACAAATGTGGTTTTGAGCTTAGGTTAGTGTGCCTGTAAGGAAGTAAGCAGAAGGTTTAGCTAGTGAAACATTATTTTGCAATTCCCGCGATTCCGGGGTATCTAGTTCTCGTTTTTTTTTCTTGAGCTTTAACTGCTAAAGATTTTCTTTTAGGGGTCATTGTGTTTTATGTAGGTTATTAATGCTTAAGGTAGCTAAAAATATCCCGTTATTGAGGGAAAACATATAATTAAATATTTACATACTTAAATAACTAAAACTTAACATTGTATTTACAGTTCCATATATTGCAATATTAGAAATAATGAAAACAAACGATGTTAAAGCGTGATAGTGATCTCATCCCATGTACCAACACTTCCCACTCTGTCCAACGGTAATTTTTTGTATGTCCTTTATCACCGCGAGGTTTCATTTGTTTCATCTTATTTTGTAATTCAAGTAAAGTTAAGTCAAATACTTTTTGGAATAATAATTTACAAGTATACAGTTCAATTCTTTGATTTATTCTCTACACTTCCTTATACTGTAATAATATGAAATTTGTGGGCAAAGGATATAGTATTCCTAAATTACTATTCGAAATAGGCCTAGTTTTGTTAGCAGACTTGGATAGGAACATAAAAACTGGTGTTTTCAAAATAAGAAATTTGAAATTGATAAATATTTTTATACAGTTCTATTTAGAACTAAATTACGAAACTTTTTTACACTTATAAAAAAATTTAAAACAATTTGTACTACTTTTTATGTAGGCCTAAAGTTGAACTTTTTCCATTCGTTACTGAACATGCTTGTTTCTTGAGCTAATAAGTTTGTTAATTTTACTTCAATAATTTTTTTTACTAGCATATATGAACTCTTTGAACCTTTATCTACAAAAAGCTATGGAACACTTTTGAATTGGTTTAGAATAAATGTATAAAAACATGGTTAAAATACAAAAACTTTAACAAATTTTAAGTTTACAGCCATTTTGTGAGCTTACCGTTAGAGATACGGGAAAAAATCAAGAATACAATTTTGTTTAAATCGAATTTGCTATCGCCAAATGTTATTAGTTATTAAATTCGAACTACGGTTAAGCCACAAACTGGCTTTGGAAAAAGTTTACACTGAGAGAAACGGTGCTGCCGCCATTTTTATTTTATTTAAGGGGTTAAAAATTAAAAATGGAAAAAAACCGTATACATACATCGCTTGGCTTAGGAATAAGAAACATTAATGCAAAAATCATCACAATCGGTCAAAGGCGTTTGGCCGTAATCGTGAGACAGATAGACTGAGAGACACACAGACGAAATGTCGAACGGTCGAGCTAAAACGGAGACCTCGCTTCGCTCGGTCAATTACTTAAAATTTATTGAATCCCTATGTAGCGAACATACTGATACTACTTGGGAAACCAAAATAATGTTTGATATCCGTTCTCTATTGCAACTGTGCTTACGTGTTAACCTGGTACTTGGTACGTTATGTCATCTACAATTTCATAGGGCTTTACGAACCGTGTACTGAATATACTGTGCATTTACTGTAAATGATGTGTATATAGTTTTAACAGGTTAGGTTAGTTTTAATAATTTAATGTTTCGGCAAGCAATAGACAAAGTGTATTAGACTTAAGTTTACACTATTATAAAATAATACTCTACATTTATACTTCTACATAATGTTGTTAATGGCTTGTTACATAGAGGGGGATAGAGCGAGGACTCAGAGGGAGCACAACACGCTCCCGTACCCGAGGGGGATAGAGTGAGTTCTCGGAGGGAGATCAACACGCTCCCGTACTTGAGGGGGATAGAGGTAGGTCTCAGAGGGAGCTCAACACGCTCCCGTACCTGAGGGGATAGAGTGAGTTCTCCGAGGGAGCTCAACACGCTCCCGTACCTGAGGGATAGAGGGAGGTCTCAGAGGGAGCTCAACACGTTCTCGTACCAGAAGGGGGTGTTATTGTTATTTAAATTGGTAGAATGGTAACACAGAATAGCATTTGTGAAAGTAGCGAATCAATGAGTTAGACGAATTTTATTTTCTTGAAACAGAAATTCAATGCATTAAAGAACTTCAATTTGATGTATCACAAGTAGCTACAAGTTATTGAGATAGTGGTGGTATTGTGGGGCCGGGGTTATGGAATTTTTTAAATATGTTCTCTAGGGTTATGGCATTAAATCTTGAGATGAGCTTTTGTACATTTCTTCCATTTTTTAGAGACAATAATATAAATAATATGACTAATTAAAAATAAAAAGAAAAATTAATGATACAAAAATGTGAATTAAATAAAATCTAAATTTCAAGGGCAAAACATAGGTAATTGTATAAAATAGCAGCAGATGGGATGGGACAGGTAAGCACACTACGTTTAAACACAAGTTAAAATTTATTTAATATAAATACAAAATGTGTAGGAATACATGAGGAGTATAAGATTTTAAAGAAAGATGGAGCGGGCACAATATAAAGAGGATTATAAAATAAAAGGACAAAGGTCACAATCAAGTATTGAAATAAGTAAACGCAATACCATTATTTATTCCAAAATATACAAAACTGACCCTTACATAAAATACGTTGGTTTTTCTAGACAAAAGTTACGTTTCGAAAGGATCTCTTTACAGTTTACAGGTTTGAATGAAACACCTAAGTTGACTGTAAAACAAGACCGTATTTCAAACATTGCTTTTGTAACTAGTACAAGCAGTTGCTTTATTTGTGGCGTATTTCTCCATCGTAGCTTTATCCCAGCAGAACTACTGTACAGAATAAAAGATAGAAAATGTAACAATTTCTGAGCCATAATCCTGTGTAGCCAGTACGCTTTTCTATACAAATTCGTTAAAATTTCTGCAGATACACTTCACCTACGTTGGCTAACTAACCGACTTGAATAGAACTTTCTATTTTAAAAACTGAAAGAAGATTCTAAAAGTATATAATCTGATACATCTATTTGCATGTTTAGCATTTAAATGAGTTGGTTTTTATAAATTTAATAGTAACAGAACGTCCATAAAAATAGAAATTCGTTGAAGTAAGTTGGAAGAAGTATAATAATTAATAGTATATTACAATTATACAGCTTCGAAATACCATTTAATGTCTCACGTACAATTTTAGATTGTACATAAATATGATCATTTATGTTGTGACGTTTTTAGACTTCAGTGCCACCTATATTTTTTTTTCTTAATCTTTACGTCTCCGACTTTACAACCTTTCTATCTTTTACCCTTACCGACCTTTCCAAGTAGTTTCTCCTTTCTCCGCTAGGAACCTACTCCGTACGGTATCCAGCTTTAGTACCTTTCCTTATCAAGTTATACGACAGCTGTTCTCTAGACCGTTAACCTTGCTTCGTTTTAGAACATTCGAGAACAGAGTCCGCCATCGCTTCCACTACAGGAAAGTCCACTTTTGTTATGTCGCTGATATATAGTTAAATTATGTTGTGGATTATTTCCTTATATTTTTAGTCGCGAGTTATGCGCAAGGCTATTTGACATGCCTTTGTTATAAGCCTTTATTTTGTGAATACCAGGTAAGAATGTTTTAGCTTTACCTTGATAATTATGAAATGTTCACTTGTAAAATTTAATAAGGTTAGTTCCACCTTTGGCTTAAGAATAACGTTTCAAACTCATTTTGTTTGATTTAATAAAAGACCTATGTATTTCATTTTTACTACAGCCTAATTTTAAAATGCTAATCTTACAGCCTACAAAAACTTTAAAGCTGATGCTATGTTGTGTATTACTAAAGTCTTAACCTATTTCAAACAAAAAACTAGCCTAAACAGTTCTGTATTAATTAACTGTAACTGTGTAGTTTTCTGCAGTATAACCAGAATATTGAAAACTTTTAAAGAGCTATAGGCATAATATTTCTGATATATATTTTATGTAACTAAACAAGAACATTTTTATGTTGCCATGTGGTTTGGTTAACATGTAGAAACATTCTTATGCAACATGATACATGTTGTATTAACTCTTACAATCTTTAAGTAGCAATTTGTCACCTTGTGCTACAAATTTTAGAACAGCTAACTCAAAAAGAACTATCTGATTTATGCTTATTTAATTAGCTGCAAGTTTTCTAAAAAAGGATTGTTATTTGTGTTATGCAGTTACACTGGTTCAACTTCAGGGGATAATTAACCCATACAATGTCATAAGCTACGCCACAGCTACGCCTTACTGAAAAGGCCTACCTTTCAACAGGACTTTAAATAAAATAAAATTCTTGTATCTACAGTGTTCTAGTTATAGACAGAGATTAATTTGAAATATCAATGATCTGCAGTTGATTTTTGTGTTAAATATTAAACAAGCTGTATTTTGAAAAAGTAATTTTGTGTATGAATACTATATAGGATATGTTTTGTATTTAATAATTGGGCGGTGCAGCTATAGCAATATTTCGGACCATAGCCCCTCAGGGCTGTACACACTAGAAATTCTTATATTTTTATATATATAGAGAGAGACGTCTCATAATCATTTATTTATATTTATTTTATTTACTTTTAGCTTTACAGTTGGCCAACGACATATGTTTGTTATTTTCCTAATCAAATCCATGGTATGTCATGTTATTTTGTAATTTTGTCTAACCTTTTGTATTAAATCTGTAATCTTTATTAAAGGGGAGGGTTTTGATTTTTGATTTTTGGGGAGGGGATTTCAAATTTAAATAAATATATATGTATTTCCTTTTTTTAATCTAATTTTTTTGTATTAAGGGCGTATAATTTATCTAAACTTTATCTAAGGGCGCATAAAATTTAACTTAACTTTTATTAATAAACCAAAAATGCATTCTAGTTCTATGGTTTATTTAGTTAACCTTTAGGTACCTTATACTTTGTGAGTAAACAGCTAAAACATTCATACCTTTGGTGACATTTAAATTTTAAAGGTAAGTTTTGAACAGTACCAATCTATGTGGCCCAGTATTGCTTCCGTTCCCCATTTAATCCTTCGTAAGATTGGTACAATGTAAACCAAATGGATGGAACCATTTCAAACATAATTTAAAGACACAAATAATAATAATACAACAATATAATTTAGCCGGAGTATTTTGAAAACATTTACACACTAACGTTTGTATTAATTTGTTCCTTATGATAGTTAAACTCTTATTTGTGATTAAGATACATTCTTATTTATTACTTATCTGATTATGATTCGGTGTCAAGTGTTAAAGAAGTCAAGTGTAATTTAATAATTTATACTTTAACACAAATTAAGAATTTATAAAATACTATACGATTTAAATATTTTTTCGTTTCACTTTATCACATTATACACGATATTTTGTCTCATTAATAATTTAAAATATGCAACTACAACTGAATATTTTGTTAAATGAATATTATATTTTTACTAACTTTAAACTTCCTTCTACGCCTTATGTTTTAGTGTCTTGAAATGTAATAATTACTTTTAATCATTATAGCTTCTGTTGGAATTATTATAATATTATTTTCTTTAGCAGAAAATAGTTGTGTCATATTCCATATTAATTTTTGATTGCACATGCAATTTAGTTTCAGTACTAATTCAAACCTTGTAACAAATTAAGGATTTATAAAGTACTTTACGTTTTAAATATTTTTTCGAAGAACATTAATTCTCACATTTCATACGATATATTTTTCTTATTAATAATTTTTGTTGCTCTAAAATAAGCAACTACCATTGGAATCTTTTGATAAGTTAATTTTATATTTTCACAAACATTCATTTTCCTTTTAAGCGTGTGTTTCATTCTCTTAAAATATACTAATTACTTTTACTTATTATAGTATATCTAGCAAAAAATATATTTGTCTGCTTCCATATTCATTTTTGTGGGTATCAACTCTAATTTTGAAACAAAAGATAATTAAGTAAACTCTGTAATTATTCTGATAAGTTTTTTACCCTAATCGAATAATAATGTAATTAGGGCCGACTAAGCCTTCCAACTCTAAATGTTTCCCAAAGGGATATTCAGATTTCGCTTTAGCCTAAGCAACCTAGATTGTTAGGGTGGATTTTAAAGGGTTACACTAATCACTGTATTGATTGTATAGTTTTCATTTTTGATTGGATTTTATTTAAATTAGTTTTTTTTTAAATAAGCAGTTTCTAGTTATTAATACATATGTTTTAAATTGCTGTACAAATATTTTTATTCTTAAACCAGATATAGACAGTGAGAATGACCATCCGTCAATGACAAAATATAATCAAATGCATACGTTAATAAAAATTTTTAGTATTTAGAGGGTTTTGGAAATGTTTCCCCTAAGTTAGAAGACTTCTTTGTGCGTTTTCCAAAAGTTTACATAAATGGACATACAATTATTGTGCTTTTATCCATCGATATTTGTATTTTAAATAAATATTGATCTTGTCTGATGTAAAGGTAAAATAAAAATAAAACTTTAACACGGGACTTACAACTAATACCTACGCTTAATAAGTCCAACGCGTTTCAACAAAACATTCGCCATCTTCAGAGATGCACGAACTACAAAAGTCAAACTATAACTGAATAGTTGTCTGTTTCAGTTAGTAAACTGATTAGTTTTGAGATCTAGCGTTGAAGTTTTATAATTGCATTACATTAACGTAAGACATTTAATCCCGCTTGAGAAGTCTAGGGAAGAAATTAAATAATTTAAATTTACATACAATTTTGCTACAATGCAAATTACTTTCTTTAATGATGTTTTCCCCTCAACAGTTGAGTTACTCTGAATACAAATTGTCTTTTAAGGTATAAGCTGTCTGGTTTAGAAATGACTGGAATTGGTATGAATTACCCTTACAGCACACGGAGTTTTCGTTTGAATCAAACATTTGTTTTTACTTCAGAGAAGTTTGTTTTACTGCGGTTTATGTTAATTATATTTTGAAAATTAATATGGCAATAGTACACTTTAGACTATGAATATATACAGGGTGTATAAAAAACCTTTCAGGACTTTGGGATATGGTTCCTCATACCAAAAGGAAGAAAAAAGTTCATATAAACATACAGGTCCGAAAAAGCTTCGTTTTCAAGATATCCGCCATTTTGTTTTTTGTACAAAATAATTCATATCTAGAAAACTGTTTGACTGATTGAGCTCAAACTTGGCATGAAGTTTAACCTTAAGAAAAGTCAGCGATTAAATCCAATCATGAGTTTAAAAATGGCGACTGTTTGAATATTTCAAACCTAAATTACTCGAAAACCGGACATTTTAAAAAAAATGTCAAGATACCTTTTTTGTATCATTTTTGATTCCCTATCGGATGGTGTAACTGCCAAAACAATCGGATGAATGATAATAGGTTATGTGTAATAATTGATTTGTTCAACCCGGCATCCTATACCAACACAGTAAATACTACAATATTGTTTGTACATTTGCTGACATTATCTTTAGCTTAGCTATTATCCTTCATCCGATTGTTTTGAAAGTTACACTATCCGATAGGGAATCAAAAGGGCTACAAAGAAGGTGTCTTGACATTTCTTGTTGAAATGTACAGTTTCATGTGAGTAATTTAAGTTTGAAATTTTCAAACAGCCGCCATTTTGAAACTCATGATTGGATATAATCGTTTATTTTTCTTGAGATTTTATCGTTGTTATGTTAAACTTCGGGCCAAGATTGAACTCAATCAATGAAACCTTTCTCTAGATATGAATTATTTTGTACAAAAAACAAAATGGTGGATTTCTCTAAAACGAAGCGTTTTCAAACATATGTTTATATGAACTGTATTCTTCCTTTTTGTATGAGGAATCATATCCCAAATTCCTGAAAGGTTTTTTTTATACACCCTGTATATATTTGTTATTTTGTGCGGTTTTCTATGTTAAGTTTGTACTATAGTCTATACCACCTCAGGATGAGGCAGAACCAGTTGACCGTACTAATATCCCTTGGGTCTATTGTGCGAGATAAGGGATGGACCAAGGCCGCACCCTTTAATGGGCACTCGTCGTCGGCCTTTGTCCAAGAGTCATTGCTGCTTGTCCCAGTGTCATTATGCAAAATTTATTTAATTGAAAGAAAAACTTAAAACAAAACATATCATTCGCTGTGTTTTGATCGCCTGATTATTTTGATACCAAACATGAAGGAAATCGGTTAATTTTGGGGAAGGCAAAGTAAATAATTAAATCGTATATGTGTTTTCAAATAATTCTTCCTCATCATGCATACGGAAATAAATTTATATTGATTAATTTGATTAATGGTTGATGAGTTCTATAAAAACCTCTTACTACTGTACACAATAATTACCACCATACATTTTGTAATCTGGAATTGTTGAGAGAAATTATTATAAAAATAATTCAAATTAAATAACACAATCGAGGGTTACTAGAGTTAATATTAAAAGGGGGGAATCTTTAATTTTTATTCTGAATAAGGGCATGTCAAATGTTTATTTATGTGAGTCATATGTTTAATTAAGGGCGCATAAACTTATATATACAGGGTGTTTTCAAACTCCCTGGAAAAATGTTGTGTATTTGTTCCTTAGGTCAAGACAATCAAAAAACGTCATATAAATATGGGTCTGAAATGACTAGTTTTCTCTCTGTCCGTCTATTTGTGTTTTTTACAAATTATTTTATAACTTGAGTTCTATTTTAGATAGAAATTTCAAATTTGGCACGAACGTGTACCTTGGAATAATTATGTAACAACTGTACACGGCAAATTGTTGTTTAGTGCAAATTTTGTATGATATTTATTTCAGCAAATGTCTCATTACTCAGTTATTTATAATCCGATTGTAGCAAATAAAGTATGATTTTTTTCGTCTTAATATTCTACATTTTTTATTACTGGTAAAATGTTTTTTATAAAAATTATGGTTTTCGTGAAATTGAACATCAAAGATTTAAATGACCGCCATCTTGAAACTGTTTAAGATATCGTAACGAAATTTTATACACTTGTTTGACCTACCAAGGTACACGTTCGTGCAAAATTTGAAGTTTCTATCTAAAATAGTACTCAAGTTATAAAATATATTTTTTTAAACACAAACAGACGGACGGACAGAAAACTAGGCATGTCAAACCCATGTATATATGACGGTTTTTGATTGTCTTGACCTAAGGAACAAATACACCAAAATTTTCCAGGGAGTTTGTAAATATATATATATATTTATGTAAATAGTTTTGAATAAAATATTGTCTATTCGAGATTTCAGTTTTAATTAAGGCTTACCTATCTATGTGCATGGTTGGAACATCTTGGCAGTTTGGTGAATTTTTGTGTAAAGGTAAGACACACTTTGGTAACTTTAGGTTTGGCATGACCATGCGTTAAGCCCCAGTACGTTTTCAAAATTCAATCCTTCTTTAGACTGGTACAGTATTTAAATTTGGTCCTTTATTTTATTTTCTGAAGCAAGAGAGCAATGCACGTTTATTCTCTTAGTGTTACTTTACAGTTGTTGTTTAAATTTAGTCCTTTGATTTATTTCTAATTAGAGGTGGAAAGGGAAACGGTCTACGTTGGTAACTGGAGTAGAACATATGGCAAAACAACCGCATTGTCAAATGAGCTACCCTTGGCAAAATGAGTTGACTGTATTGTTGTCAAAGGCAATGTCGTAAACTTTTCATCTCACTATTTTAACAAGGAAAAGTACTTGGCTGAGGCTTAATACAAAGTTACTTAAAGTTAAGAAATTACACATAAGTTGACACATTCGAGTAAATAATAATTCCACGTATTTAAATACACATTTCATATTTTACGCTTGAACTGCTTTTACTGCTGAACTGTACATGTAGTCGCAACTTTATAAAGTTAAGGTTATGTATTTTAATACTTTGAGTTAAAGTTCAAAAGTGAACAGATGTTACAAAGCTTACACGTGACCTGTTCTGACTACAATACAAACATTTCAAAACCTGTGGTCCGTTTGTGCGTTTACTTTTGGTGTTTACATTATAATGCCACTATGTAGACTGAAGTAAACGCTAAGTTAAAACTTTGTTGTTATATGCAGACATTATTATTTTTGTTATTTACATATTTAACTTTAACTAAATTATATTCTAGCCTTAATACTTACTTTTAATATGTAATTTCAACATTGACAACTAACAAGTGGGTTAATAATAAAACAGATGAGATATTTTAAATAAAAAAAATAATGTTATTTACTAAAACAATTATTTATATTATTAAACTTGTTTGTTTTAAATAATGTTGATGTTTTGTGAAAATTTGTATTGTGTTATATAACAAATTTTAAACGGGTAAATTTTCTTTATTTTCATTCCGAAAACTAATGACAGTGTTTTAATTTCTAAAGTGTTTTTTTCCCTCAAAGTTGCTGATTGAAAATTATTGTTTTTATACTTGAAAAACACATTAAGACCCAAAATGTATTCACATCAGACTAGTAAGTAGACCTTCGATAGGTATAAAAAAATTCTATATATTTAAAAATTAAAAAAAAACCGATTGACTGCAATTTTATTATTACAGAAATAAACAAATAATATATTATCTTGTGAAAGAAATTTTTAAACAATAAGTAAAATACATATTGTTTAATTTTTATTGAT
>JAGFPH010004740.1:22494-39022 GCA_018207615.1 Philaenus spumarius
TTTTTAAACAATAAGTAAAATACATATTGTTTAATTTTTATTGATTTAATTCAAAGAAAAAAAGCTTATTGGTTTCTTTACAGTTTGGATTAAATTAGAGTAAAAGTTTTCTAAAAAAATAAAATCATAATCTTGAAAAATTTAATTTTAATCTACGTAAATTATATCAATCACAATTTTATTGAAGGGCGTATGCCATTTATATGAGGTATATAAATTTGTAAAGGAAACGGTGCGCACACTACGTGTACCCCAACAAGCAGCAGACTAGAGGATCCAGGTCGATAAGGTTAGTGGGGAAAAGAGTAACATTTAGATATTACAGATAGTAGAACCATGACTCAAACCATCAAATCAAATTGTGTTAGATGTTAATTAGCTTAATTTTGTCATAATTTACATCTATTCAACTTAAAAGTGGTTTAAAGTTAAAATAAAATAAAAACGTGAAGTAAAACAAAATGACGTGAACCCCGATTCGTTGTGGGAGACCTTCAACGAAAGTTTTACACAATTTGTCAAGAACGACAGAGGGAATTACTTACATAAGCTGCAATAAATGGAAATTATATACTTAACTAGCTGACCCGTACGGCGTTGCCCGTGGTGGTTGGTATTTTCAGTATTTTTAACGTAATTGTATTCTTTTTAAGTGTTCAGTCAGTGAGTGGTATTTGGCTTCTATTTATATAGATCTTAAATAATAAAAGCTATTGTCATAATAATAAAAGATCTGAAATTATGATTTTAGTAAGTTTGATCCCCCCAAACCCCTCCTAAAATTTCGAAATTTTTCATACCCTTTTTTAGAGAGCACCTATGGCCCTAGAGGAAGCTAGATACCAAATTTCATTCCAATCCGCTTGGTAGTTTTGAATAAATCGTGATTTAATAAATTTGATCCCCCCAAACCGCTCCCTAAAATTTCGAATTTTTAAAAAACCCTTTTTATTGAACACTCATGGCCCTAGAGGAAGCTACATACCAATTTCATTCCAATTCGTCCGGTAGTTTTGAAGAAATCGTGATTTTATAACTTTGATTCCCCCCAAACCCCCCTAAAATTTCGATTTTTTTCAAACCCGTTCTTAGTGAGCACCTATGGCAATAGAAGAAGCTACATACAAAATTTAATTTCAATCCGTTCGGTAGTTTTTGAGAAATCGTGATGAATGAGTGAGTGAGTGAGGAAGTGAGTGGTATTTCGCTTATATATATATAGATTAAACATAATATAATTATGGTACTTACTTCCATCTTGTGACTTATTGTAGCTTTTTTTAAAAGTTACGCGTTTCGGAACTATGTTCCATCTTCAGATAATCACTCTTGAGAGATCGTTAGCACATTAAAACACTAAAAACACACAAACATACATATAAATTAAATACGAACAAAACTACACGGTGGGTGTACACCAACGGTTACAACGGTTCCCGGACTACTGATAAGCGATGGCTTGACCAGTATTGTCCAATGTCTTATCTCCCAACGTCATCGCAGTGTCATACAATAAGTTGGAACGGAAATTAAGTTTCTCATTTAGTAAATCATTTCCGTTTTCTTTAAAAGCTTTATAAATTTCGTATTCTTCTACAGCATCCATGTATTTGCCCTTACTACATATGTGTAAAGGATGGAAATTAACGTCAAAACTGTTGAATACGTGATTATTTTCTATCAGGTGACGTGCATAACTAGACTTTAAGTTGTAAATATTGCTGGTCGGAAGGTGCTCTTTGAATCTAGTTTTAAAGTTTCTGCCTGTTTGTCCTATATACTGGCTGTTGCAATCACTACAAGATATTCTATAAACACCTGTTAACGTTTCAACAGTTGTAGGTGTCTTTGGTCGCAGTATATTACCTATATTGTGTTTTGTTTTGAAAGCCAGTGTTATATTCAACTTGTTGAAGATATTACTTATAATTTCTGGGAAAAGGCTTCCGTATTCCATAGAAACAAAAGTTCTTTTTACTTTTTCTTTTTTAGGTGTTTTTAGTTTATGTAGCTGCCTATACATTATTTTGTCTATCATCGAAACTTTGTAACCATTCGCCCTCGCTATGAATTTAATGGTATTTAATTCTTCTTTGAACGCGTCTGTGTCCATAGGAATAGTTAACAATCTGTGAATGAAACTATAATAAGCTGACATTTTTTGTGATGTAGGGTGATGAGAGTCTGAGTGTATAGTAATATCTGTTGTAGTGGGTTTTCTATATACTTTATATTTAAATGTGTTTTCCAGTTTTTCTATAGTTAAGTCCAAAAAGTTCAGTTTGTTCTCTTACTACTATTACTATTGTCTCTTATTACTATACACTATTTAATTTATAGTGTATACATATTTAATTTATATGTATGTTTGTGTGTTTTTAGTGTTTTAATGTGCTAACGACCCTCTCAAGAGTGATTATCTGAAGATGGAACATAGTTCCGAAACGCGTAACTTTTAAAAAAAGCTACAATAAGTCACAAGACGGAAGTAAGTACCATAATTATATTATCTATGTGACTTGGATACTTATACTCAAAAATGAGTTTAAATAACCTTAAATTAAACATAATTATAAATAATAAATTATTTACAGACTTATTAAATAATTTTGCGAACCAATAATCAAATTAAGGAACCACGACAGAGACACTACAAAGTTTCTAGCATTCACCTTGTAGATAAGGTTTTTTGAAAATGTTCCTTGACTACATGCGATAATTTGGTTGTTAAGTAACTCAATTGCCCATAATTTCAAGTAAGACTTTTAGTTTTTTAACCCACTAAGGAGTTCACAGAGGAAATAAGATAGTTTTAATTTGCATAAAATTTAGCTACAATGCAAATTACTTTCTTGGTGTGATGATATTTCCCCCTCAACTCTGAATACAAATTGTCTAATAACGTTTAGCGGGAGTGGAATGAGAATAGCTGTTAATTTGTACGAAGGTTAAGTACAGAACACAGAGTTTTCTATTTGTAGTTATATCAAATCACGAAGTAAAAAAGTAAACATTTAAATGTATGTTTTATAAATATAAATTATATTATTATTTTTAAATATAGGATAGATGTTACGTAATGTGATTTATAAAAATTATAAGACATCTTCTCATGAAATTTGGTTTGATTAGTTGTGAAAAGTGATGGGCCTAATTTTGTTCGTCTGACTTAAAAATCAAAGAGTGTCTTGAAAAAAAAACATACATGGGGAGGAAGATAATTTACCTGATTTAACTTTAGAATGGAAATTCGTAAAAATAACGATTTGTTTAGTTACAATTTGGTACATTTTAAATGTCATTCCAATCGTTTGGTGGTTTTTGAGATTTCGTGATGAGTGAGTCAGTGATATATGGATTATATATATAGATTTAAGAGTAATATGTTCCAAAGTCTTAGTTATCTATCTTCATAGTCGGTTTCCGGTTTCTAGAACCTTCCTGAACAGGAATTCCCTTTGATGATCCAGATACGTCTAGTACATGCTCCAACATTCGCAAAGATTTTATAACATGCTGGAACATTCTACTGCATTCTCCAACATTATAGAACAAACGGAAAGCTTCTAGAACATTCAGGAACATTCTAATCAGTCTAAATATTTTCGGCACTCGATACCCTGCTACGACACCGACTTCACAAAACCGGGGTGTGATGCGTTCATTTAACACAACCCATGCAGTGGATGGAGGATGTATGCCTACCATGCCATACAATCCCCATGGTTCAGCGGGGTTGGGTTGAGGAGTTATATCGTCATTACATTTATTATATTGATCTGTTTTAATTTGAACTGCTAATTATAGACCTTTCTACAATTGTAACATTGAGATTATGAATTTACTACTAGACATTCTTTGTCTTGCACATGAAAGTTTCTTCGTACTAGACAAAGTCCACACTGTAATTATCTACAAAAATTTTTACTTGTATACACAGCCTAAAGTATATGGTATTTAAGAATAATAACAATACACTAAATTCTCACACACATATGTTTAATAATCAAACGCGTTTCAATAACAAAGTCGTCATCCTCAGTGATACATGACCTACAACTAAGAACTTATAAGAGATGATTAATTAGTCTGTTTTTATTATTGTTAAATAGCCACTTCTTAACCATCAAGCTTAAAGCTTATTAATAAAATACATTGTGTAATGTTTATATTTTAACTTCGTTCTTTCAAGCGAACTTTATTAATCTACATAGTCTACATTTAAGCTAGAATTAAGATTTTGTGTTAAATTCGGAAATTTAATACTATATCCTACTATGAATTCTCTTTTACATCAACGAATGTTATCTAGTAAAAAACAATAAATAATGTTAAAAATAAACACAATTTATAAAAATTATTGAAGGTTGGATTCTGAATGTAAGCCTACAAATATTACACAAACGTAAAAAAAATATATTTTCAGCAATTAAAAATGTTCTCCTTAAGTATTTATACTTGGTTTACAACTTATTCCCTATATTATTACTACCGTACAGACGGTAAATTAATGTACCGATTATATTTCAGCACTAAAACTGCAAGGAAGAAGAATATTACGGTTGCACTAAAAAGAATGTATCATTAATGTAGGCTTATTAATATTATAATCTTGTCTATATGGTAAGTAAATGCAAGAAGTTCACCTGCAAAATATTAATATTACAAATTTATCTCACCTGTACAACACCGCATTTGCTGGCAACATACATTATTTTGAACGTATACTTGAAAGGCATATCAATTATTTAACGTAAAGGTTTAGGCAACATAAAGAGCAGATATAGATCAGGCATTAGAGCAAAAACAAGTTTGTGTAAATAAATTACGCTATGAATAGAAGAATAGTTTGTAGTTAAAAATACCACCTTTGGAAACGATATTCTATTGTGGAATTTTTGAATCGACAAAAACCGTGAACATTGTACTTTTTTAGGGTTTCCGCAAATTTTTGTAAAACATTGTATGAAACGCTATACTTAATGATGTAGTAAAAAATTAAAATGAGGCTTTGTAAGTATTGATCGGTGCATTTTCGAATGAAAAACTACGGACAATTCAATTTGTTTAAATTGTGTAAATTGACAGTTAATGGCATGCGGATTAATCATGCGCAAGTTACGCTTTGTCGAATATTTTGATAAGCAATTTAGAACGTTATCTGGAAATATTCATATTAATGAATTTATTGTTACGGCAGATCAAACTTTGTAAAACGGATTCTTAAAGTAGAGATTATAAGCTTCAAATAAAATATTTCAGAGTCAAATAAAAATGCTGAGACGTTGGTTAAAAGCATTTTTAAGCGCACGAGCAATCTGTCGCTGTTTGGTAGAGTAGATTTTTTGGTAGACTTCTCTACCATTTTGCCCCCCTTTATCTGTATAAATTAATCGTTGAACGATAATACTAACTATATCCAAACAATAATTGTTTTATCTTTCACATAAACTTGATAATCTTTTCTCTGCTATAAAAAGTTTGTAAAATTGTGTATTCGTTTTAATGAAAAAAGCTCTAAAGAAATTTACAAAACTTAAGCACAAGTCCATGAAAATGCACTTGCGCACACATACAAACACATATCACGTCTTTTACGTCAAAAACGTTTGTTAAGTGCCTGATATAAGCCATGTTGTTTCTGATTTTACGGTAGTTTAGAATTCGGTGCTTAGTGTTCAATAGTTTGCTTTAAATTGTTAACTGTGCACATAGTTTAAGGCTTGCTGGTTTTCTTTGCATGTTTTTTAAGTATAATTTTAATGAAACGCCTAGGTTTTTAGGTTTTAAAACAGCTTAAAAAGTTGCCACTTGTTCTTATGGATTTATGTTTTGTTATTTTTTTGCTAACATAACTTTAAATAATTTCATAATTTTTAGTTATCATTTATTTTTAAAGCGAAATTAAGTAATTTCTGGATTTTGTATTCATTTGTTAATAGGGGTTATCTTAATCTTTAAATACCTTTTGTATTAAAATATGATTTGTGTACAAATTCAATAAACCAGAATAAAAAACCTGTTAAAATAAAACATAGGTGTTATAAAATTTACCTTAATTTAGTTTAGATTTGTGTATATTTTATCAGTATAGTTTACTGATTTTTCGAAAAATTCAATTTGGTAAAAAAAACACTATTGAATCACTATTGACTAAAATTATATACACTAACAAAATACAAATGAATCTTACTTCAAAGAGACCTAATATTTACCAATTAAAACCACACATATTTGGTTATAATAACTGTAACAAATTACATCATCCTAATATCTATTAAAATTTAGTACCTAGTCACTAAGTGATAATCTTTTTAAATTTCTCCTAAATTACAAAACGTAACATTTTATTTTTTAACAAAGGGGTTATTGTGTATGAAGATAAGCTTCCTGATATGTACAAACCAAACAAATTGCGTTTATACTAACTCTTTCTTTAAATGATCTTATATTTGAACCCTAAACCAAGTTGCTAAAACAACTAACTTAGTTTGCCTTCAAGTTAAAATAAAATAATGAACTGATATTAACAGTAGTCGTTTCAAAGAAAATAACTATCAATGTGTCACGTTTACAAGTATAGTTTTTACTTTGACTGTACTTTTTTAAATTTTATTTTTAACTTTAAATGTATTTAAGGCGCAATGAAACCACAATGTATACAGTTAGTACACAAAAGCTTTCTATAAAGCTCTAACAACAATACTATTACTGCTGAAAGTGTAAAATATCAGAACGTCTCGGACTCAGGAAGCGGCTAAGTGGGTTTCCTTGTAACTCTGACAGAGACGCTTTGGGTTAAAAACTGATTTGTTTTCGGTTGCGGAAAACACGTAGTTTGTTTTACTTTGAATCTGAAACAGCTTATCATATTTGTTTATGAGATCTAAAGCTGTGTTCATGCAACCCGAAACTGCAGTAATCGTATGAAATCAACATTGGATTAGTGTGACGTACCGAAAAAAGGTATAATATATCCATATATATGAAAGCCAAAACCCACTGACTCACTCATCACGATTTCTCAAAACTACCGAACGGATTGGAATGAAATTTGGTACGTAGCTTCCTCTAGGGCCATAGGTGCTCACTAAGAAAGGGTTTGAAAAAAAAATCGAAATTTTAGTGGGGTTTCGGGATCAAAGTTTTTAAATCACGATTTCTTCAAAACTACCAAACGGATTGGAATGAAATTTGGTATGTAGCTTCCTCTAGGGCCATAAGTGTTCACTACAAAAAGGTTTTAAAAAAAATGAAAATTTTTGGGGGGTTTGGGTGGTAAAAATTACTAAATCACGATTTCTCTAAAATTACCGAACAGATTGGAATGAAATTTGGTATGTAGCTTCCTCTAGGGTCATAGGCGCTCGCTAAGAAAGGGTTTCAAAAAATTCAAATTTTAGGGGGATTTGTGGGATCAAAGTTATTAAATCACGATTTATTCAAAACTACCGAACGGATTGGAATGAAATTTGGTATGTAGCTTCCTCTAGGGCCATAGGTGCTCACTATGAAAAGGTAATAAAAATTTCGAAATTTTAGGAGAGGTTTGGGGGGATCAAAGTTACTAAAATCATAATTTCAGATCTTTTATTATTATGACAATAGTGCTTTTATTATTTAAGATCTATATATATAAAAGCCAAATACCACTCACTGACTGACCACTTAAAAAGAATACAATTACGTTAAAAAGACTGAAAATACCAACCACCACGGGCAACGCCGTACGGGTCAGCTAGTCTATTTATAAATTTCTGTTAATCCGCAGGATTCAATGTTTAAATTCGAATATTTATCTTTATACGGTACAGCCAGATATTACCAAATGCAAACCAATGTTGTCTGTTTACGTAACTCTGTCTGTGTATTATGGTTCTAAAATATACAATGTAATTTATTACTTCTTCAGGAATTAAGCTATTGTTTGGATAAAACCTTAAAACAATGTTAAACCTATAATGAATGATCTTACCTCGGACACTATTAGAAGTAAGCAATGATTGAAATATAAAAATATACCATTCGTGACCCAACGTCATTCAGACTCTTTACCACTATAAAATAAAACCTAGGAGATGTGATAATAAGATAATAAAAAAAAACAGTTTATTAGAAAAAAATACTTATAATAGTCAAATGCATGACCATATTGGCATCATCAGTGGTAGTCACAATTACACATAAGTAAGTTACTGTATAACATGCTTTCTAGCTATACGTATTCATAATCTCAGTAGGGGCTTAAACTTGTCCTATAAATACCATTATTACTGGTGAATAAAATTAGAGTAGTATACCATTGCCGTACAATCTATGTAAGAAACATAAAACAATTATAAAAACTTAACAAACATTTAAATATATGGTTATAAATGATCCTAATAAAACTGTATACATCCATGTCTCAAAAGTCAGCGAACAGCGTTATATTTTTGTAACCATTGCAGATTACGCAAAAAAAATTGGTGCATCGTTTCTCTTTCAAAAAGACTAATTTTTGAAGCAATTATAATTATGTTATCACCTTTGGGGGAAGGTCCACAGAGAGTCGGAGAAGAATCTTAAATAGAAACATAGGTCTAGTTGTACATCAAATTAAAGTTCTATCTTAGGAAAATACAATGCCGCAAATCAGACATTAAAAGGTTCACCCTACACAAAATGGAAGCAGTTTTAAATTACAATGTTAGACATTTTGAAAATGGCTTAATTTTACTGTATAGCTTTATAAGCAAATCACAGACATACCATTTATTTCAACAAGACATATTAAAAAAATTGGAAAACGGTTGACCCTAAAGGCCATCCCTGTAACTTCCCGCTAACTACACTATTTTTGGAAATTTTGAACTGCCATAACTTTTGAATGAATCAACCGATTTTTATGCTATTTGCGGCAATCGATGCAGTTTTTTAAGTCCATTGAAACAATCAACAACAAAAACTTTTCAGATGAAAAGTTTAGGAGAAATTGAGGAAAAACACTTTTTTCGATTTTCTTTCGTTCACGATATCTCACAAACGAATTAACCGATTTTGACCGGACTGGTAGCAAACGACGTCGCTTTTCAAGGTTAAAAGCTGATTAGATTTTAGAATTGATCGGTAAAGCCGTTTAAAAGTTATTCCAAAAAAACCTGATTTGAAAAAAATTTATTTCTTAGTTTTTTCGAAATTTCTCAGAACCAACCGGTCGGAATTAGTTGAAATTTTCAGGAAATCTAAGTTTGATGGAACTCTTTGGAACAACGTTTAGTAGGATCCAATCGGTTAAGCCGTTCAAAAGTTATAAGCGGGTTACATACTTACATACACACACACATACACCCTGACAGGGTGACACCCTCTCGGGAGTGGTCATGGAAGATTCCTAGGACCTCAAAACGTCGAGATCTGATGAATACTCGATTTTCGAAAAACGGGGTGAAACCAATAACTTCCCGATTTTAGAAAATTTTAAATTTTCTTATCGGGAAGTTAAAAAAAAAATACAAAAATTCATTACTTGTTTCACAAAAATAATGTAAGTATTATCAACTTAGGCACATAAAGTATGTATTTACAAAATATATAAATATTAGTATCAATATTCACGAAATTTTACTTTATTTCATTCTTTAATACATATGTAAACGTAACTTCTACTGAGACATTGTCTATATCGATTAGTGGCACCTTAAGTTGTAAATAATTTGAGGTTTAACTGTAATTTATGATAACAGCATGGCATTAGATACGCGCTGGACTGTTATACGTATTTTTCCATTAGAACATGTCATCGTTTTAGCACGTATTTATACTTTTTTCTTGTATGTGCAACTAAAAATTTAATTTGATGAAATTTAAAAAAGTAACGAAAACAAAATGTATTGTAATTTTAATAAAACATCAAATATATACTGAAAAATACATGTGGTTTTGAGCTCCTTACACGAAAACCTTAGGGTTTTTAAGGAAGTTAAAATAAATTGTATTAAAACTAGAGATAGCCAGTCAAATGAAGGAGAAATGCAGTTAATCATTTAGCTACCACCTTTTTATACGCTCCATCAAGCAAACATTTTAATGTTATTTATCAGATATTGCATTAAACTTGGCATAATGATAAAGTAGGAAGTTTTGAAATAATGTATTTATGTTGTAGCCTACGTCCTGAAAATTTGAGTCAACCACATCTGCATGACATTTTATAAATTTTGTAAGTAGTGCAAAATTAGTTTTGATTTTGAAAGTGTTATATTCTCGTAATTGTGTATATTGAAGTAGTTTAGAATCAATATTGCGCTATGGTAATCCCACTTCTGACACCACTGGAAGCGTACTGGCGTGTAATAAAATTAAACTAATTTTTGAACTTCAAAGCTAATTTGTAATTTTCTAATAATAATTTTAAAACTAACACGTACCAATGGTTCGGCATACTAGACTGTTAAATCATCTATTTGCTCGGCACGCTTAGCAATTCTGTACCTTCCAAGGAAGCCTACGATAGTGTGAATATTAATGTTCAGAGACCTAATTTCTGTCGTGCAGTTCATATAATAATGTATATATCCCAATATAATACAACATTATTAAAACATACAATGTCACAGTTCCTGGAACTAATATTTCAATAATAATAAGTTTAACCACATTGCAAAACCACGAAAGGAAATGTTTTCCATTCCGATAACAAAACTAACAAACATTTCCTTGAAGAGAAATAATAGTTTATGGAAGAAAGTCCTGACCTACTGTTTGATATCTTTACATGGAAACCTAATATAACTTTACCTTCTAGAAGCTGAAGTTTGCTGAAACCAGCTGATGGTGAAGTTATGCCTGCTTGTTAATTGTGGATTAGCCTACTTTATTGAAATAAATTTGTTTAATTGATATGTTTATAAAAATGGCATGCTCGATAGTAAATAAGTTATTCTAGTAAATACTTTTGGGAAAATGTCTTTGTAAATTTAATTGTCTACGTTTAGATCAATGCAAATGGTTTTTGAGGACCACGACTTTTTTTAATGAAAAATAAAAAAATTACTGGAAAATGGTACGCATGGTATACAGCTACATTTTTCTTATACTGATTAATATTTCATATATTTTGTATGCGTTTGATATATTTTGGATTTAGAGTTTCGGGAAAACTGTTGTCAATTCACTAACATAAAACGTAAGTTTATTTTTACATCACTGGTAGTCCGGGACACGTTTCACAGCTGTTGTGGAAACTGAGGCAGCGTGAAATAACCACATCTAAAGTCTTCGGGGACTGTGTGATCCTTTGAGTCGTAGCTCGGTTTGAAAACTATAATTTAGCTTTTCTACAAACTTAGTTTTATTCAGTTTTATTTAATAAAAACGAGAGTTTAATTGTAATCTAGTGTTGAATTATTCCGTCCGATGTATCATGATCCAATTGTTTAATTAAATATACCAAATTGATATTGGGAAATAAAACTCATTCTAACGATTCATTACAGTGTATTTTGAAAACAAACAAATTGGATTTAATTAGTTTAATTATAACAACGTGTATTCTATGTTTCACAGCTATATAAACTGATTTAATTAAGCATGCAAGGACATAATTTTCGACTCATTTTGTTTTATATGCACAGCCAATTTAATGTTAAAAATAAAGCACATTATTGATTATAAGTTCGTGTTTTTTTTTTTAATTCAGAAGTGTATATTAGTTGTAACGTGATATGTTTTGTTGTACTGTTAAACATTGCAAAGATATGTTTCGAAGCCCTTAAATCTTTAATGCGAAATTACAATTGATATATTTAATTAAATTTACTTAGTTACCTTTTAATTTCCAATCGAATAATATAAAGATAAACACTATCGAACAAAGTTTAACAGTAAGTTCAACAGTGTCCAATAATTTGATGGATTCAATATCCATAGCAACAACAATGAGTAATTGATAATTGATTGGTAAGACCAATTAAATCGGAAACTGTTTTACTCAATTTTCGATAGATTAAGAGTAGTTATACAATTCGATAAAAAAAATAAACTGACTTAAAACATTTACACATTTTTTAATGCAAATGTAATGTTTTCGAGTTATTTTCTTTTAAGACGTTTAAATGGCAACCATTTTTAAACGGTTTATTGAAATATTATGCGTATTTTTCCGTACTAGGTCTTTACATTGACGAGTAAAGTTCAAAATGTTAACTCAATAATGTATATTGTTTTAGAGATATAAACTATTTAGTAAAATAGAAGAATGATGGCAAGCTATGTAAAAAATAACATTCCACACATATATTTTTATGAAGTTTACACTAATTGTAGTATTTTGTTTTATATTGTTATGAGCACATATTAACTCCACTATTACATAATCACCCTGTTTATACATGATAGATTTTTAAAGATATTTCTTCATAAGTTAAACTTTCGCAATTAAAATTCAGACTAATAAGTTATGGTGTTGTATATTATGTTTAACGAAAACATTAGTCGATCACAACAAATACCAAACGATCAGGAAAAATGAGATGCTACATTTTTAGATAAGATTAGAGAGAAAACACAAATTAATAATTTTCGTTTGAGATGCACAAATTAAAATGTGAATACCGTATTTATATGGAAGAAATTGAAGGTAAGCTTAAGGAAATCTAAATTTTAAAACAAATGAATTAACAGTAATTAAAGAGCAACATCGGGTATATATGACCTCTGCACATTGAATAACATTTGAAATTTATCACATTCAAATAAGTATTAAATGACCTTGTAAATCAATATTTAAGTTATGGAATTATTCTCTTGGAAAGTTCTTCAAAGTAGAATACGAAATTTGATCTTAAAGTTCAGAATAAAGTAATTATATTTATTCAGAAAATGCAAAGACGTATAATGCATATACTCTGTAATTCATTTCATTCACAACAAAACCATTACCGAGCCAGTTTATTTTGTGAAATCATTTTAAATAGGGTGATAAATACAACAAACCTAAAGTTAATTGGCCGTTCCCACAACTACAAAGTATTCATTGTTGTTTAGCAATACTAAAATCTAAATTGTTTGAAAACTAATTGAACAAAATTATTAACTATTTTAACTGTTAAAGTTGAACTTTTAAACGGTCAAATATTTAAAACTTCTTTGCTTTTTACATTTTAAATTTTGAATTAGTATAATATTTTTAATGTCGCACTGTTTATTTATAATCACTTATTTGTGATAGATTACTACTAGGCCAGTCGGAAAAGGTCAATTTAGACCAAAAGTACCAGTAATTTGCAATACGGCTGAATTTTTTTTATAAGTACATTAAAGTATGTAGATTAACATAAAAAAAAGTTTACCAGTCTATCGATTTCCCAAAGTCGAAAAAAAAAATCGATTATCATTTTTTTTTCGATTATCCTTAATATTTCGAGTTGGGATGAAGATAGAGGAAAATAAAAATACCACCGTGTAGGAGAGGTATTTTTCTACAAAAAAGGTCATATGTATTTATTTCGTCCGAGCAATGGTTTGTCTGGAAAAAATTCGATAATGCAGGTATGTATTTTGCAGCAGGGGAAATCACTAAAAGGGGACATTTTATTCATATATGAAGCGTTGGCTCATTCTAAATTGGCCGAATTTTAATATATCGAATTGAAACTTGACATAGGAGTTAAAATATATATTTTAAACATTTATGCTGAGTCACAGCTTGTTATCTTGAAAATGACCCGATCTAGGAGTCTATTTCGATTATCGATCTTAGTAGTACCGGACCCACGAACTAATTTCAATCTATTCCAGTTTCGTCAATTTTTGGAATATCAACACCAAATTTGTTTTACAAGTTGAATACACCAGTATAAATATTCTTAGTAAGTATGAACGATTTTTTTCTTGTTATTTTTAAAAACGAGGCGCTTGAAAATAGTCTTCTGTTTTACCTATCTCGTTCTAACTATAACACTTTTGGATTCAGCGACTCCATTTTCGACATTTTTGAACATATCGATTTAAAAATTGGTACAGAAGTTAAAAATACAATTGTTTTTTGCTATACTTATTTTAAAAACTATATTTAAAAAAAATGACTAATCTGCAGCTGATCAACTCAAGCGTTTTGATGAAAAATCTAAAAAGGTCTAAAATTATACTTTTTTAATTTACTTGTGATTTTAAAAGTAAATAATGAAAAAGGTTTATACTCCTTGAACTTGTTTGAATATATATATTTAACTTGTAAAAAAACTTTCAGGTTGATATTTTGAACATTTTCTAAACTGGAGCTGTTTAAAATGAATTGGTGGGTCCGGTACGCCTAAAATCGAGAAACCCATTAATAAGTCAAGTGGCTCTAGATCGAGTAATTTTCACGATAACAAGCTGAGACTCAGCATAAATGTTTAAAGTATATATTTTAACTCCTATGTCAAGTTTCAATTCGATATATTAAAATTCGGCCAATTTAGAATGAGTCAACGCTTCATATATGAATAAGATGTCCCCTTTTAGGGATTTCCCCTGCTGCAAAATACATACCTGCATTATCGAATTTTTTCCAGACAAACCATTGCTCGGACGAAATAAATACATATGTCATTTTTTGTTAAAAAAACCTCTCCTACACGGTGGTATTTTTTATTTTCCTCTATCTTCATCCCAGCTCGAAATATTAAGGATAATCGAAAAAAAAAATTATAATCGATTTTTTTTTCGACTTTGGGAAATCGATAGACTGGTAAACTTTTTTTTATGTTAATCTACATACTTTAATGTACTTATAAAAAAAATTTCAGCCGTATTGCACATTACTGGTAGTTGTAACATATACCTGTTTTATATTAATACAATCGAAATGATTTTGTCAATATATTTCATTTACTAACTGATTTTATGTGTATTAATGCATTTCATCACACACAATGGGAAATATAATATGTCAATAAATTAAAATGAAACTCTTAAGTACGTAATTTATATTATTGTAACTTAAATATCAGAGTACGTCAAAAGTTGAATGAACTAGTTTAAAAGGCATAATTTACAGGAAACTGTATTTTTAGGAAACAATATAAACCAATGCAACTTTGGTAATCCAGGCAATACATCTCTGTGTGTATGTTAAAGTGCAGTAGGCTTATGCATGACTAAATCAGCTTACCAAAATACTGAAAGCTATTTCTGGTTATTGATATTGAATAAAACATACAACCCTATGATTGATTAACTTGGTTTACTACAGAACGATGTCCATAATATAAAAATGTTTTTTTTTACAATCAAGCCTCCGATTTGACATAAAATAGTAAACATTTAAGAGATACATATGTGCATATTATATAGACTGTCCAGACCTCAACACAAACACTTGTAACATTGGTTTTAATTAGTTATTGTAGGTACGAGAGCCGGACCTGAACTGTATTCGTGTTTTAAATGTTTTATTTAATGTTTTGAATACCAGTCGTGATTGATATTTTTAACAATTTTGCTTTATATTTTCGAGGATGGATGCATGTTCTTATCCAAAATCGTGATTGTGTTTTTCAACACAAAGAGTACACTTGATGGTACTATGATTAGTAATTTATTAACCTACAATGTATTCATTGATTTTGGACCTATCTACAATGATATTCGGAATTGATGTTTAAACGAAAGAGAATATTTAAATTTGATATCCAACATTACAAAAACAAAAACCATAGAAAAATACTAAACGGATTACTTTCCAAATGAAAATGGAAAGAAAAATGTGTAGGACTCCTAAGTAAAATCTAACTTTCCAACCACATGTAAACCATGTAAATGTTAAGGCAATTGCAAATTATTCTAAACCTTTCCCAGAGATTAACAACAGAAGGCCAATTCTCCTAACACCAGACTGACCATATTCAAAATGTACCTTAAGTCTATTTTATCATTGGCAGCCCCTGTTTGGCACAATTAAAACGAAAAGAAATGGCTTTACGTCTTCAAAAACAAAACGTACACAATAATAACTAACTCCACATGATAGGTCAAGAACAAAGACATCAATAACGGTAAGACATCTCAAACGATACACTATGTTATCATCAAGTTATACAAAAAACCGTTAACTTGCAGAGCAGAAGGTTTAAACAAGTGTATCCTCTTAAATGTTAGATTCAATTTCCCACAAATTGTGTATTTACCCATCAATGACGTAATGTGTTTATAATCATTTCCAAAACACATTTAATCAAATATTGTTTTTAAAAATTATATAACTTACACTAATAACAATACAACCAGCTCACTATTTAAACATTCGAAAAATCACATCTAAAACAGTCTGTAAAATATCTAAAAGACACTTATTACAACCTACTCTGCAAACGTATTTATTGGAGGCAGATAAAACATTATATGAGGGACATTTTGTTTTCATTGCCAGTGCTAAGTGTAAAATTTAGTTAGAAACGTTTAATTTAGTTAGAAACCCATCACATTAGAAACATTGTTTTTTTTTTTTCATAAAAAAAATCATTTTAGTGAGTGACTTTAAGTTTATTTAATTAGATTTACACCA
>JAGFPH010004740.1:49022-71504 GCA_018207615.1 Philaenus spumarius
TATGGAGTGAAACTTATTTATTGTGTTTAGTTTGTGTTTGTGAGTGAAGTTTTTAGTGTTTTTACTGTAATTTACGGATGATGGTCGAATGACCGAAATTGCAATCGAATGATAAGGTAAGGTTAACCTTAATAAAAAGTTGGATTAGTTGACGTATTATAAAAGTTTGATCTTAGAAAGTCTATTTATAAAATCCCAAAACGCCCTCCGGACTAATACCCCCTCATAAGAAACATTTTTATTGGACAAATATGGCTTGTGATAGATGCAATTGATGTCCTTAAAAACCATTAATTTCTGTGATAAAGAAAATCGCAATCGACTAACGTACCCATTCCTTACGTTCAAAAAATTGTATTTCGTAAATTATTTTCTACAATTTTATAATTAAAGGTTATCGCACAATGAAAATTATCGAAATGAAAACAGGTTTTCTGAGGCATAACAGATGAGAAACTGCCCCCAAAAACAGATTTGGAATATCTCTTTCCATCTTTTAAATATGATAAAATGTAATATCTTAGCAAACGAATGCGTTATCAGACTATGTAATATATTAATTTGAAAAAAAATTTATAATCCGAGTGAGATCTTGAGTTTTACTGGACCGATATACACGCAGTTGATACCAAACACAAGGTAATTGTTTGTATATTTGCCCATTTTGCTTGTATTTCAGCTATTACCCCACTAAATATTCTAAAAACGGAAATTAAAATCTCTTATGGCAATTTATCATGGGGTAAAATTGTAAGCCTATTCCGAGTGATATCTGGAGTTCTATTGGACCGATTGACATGCGGTTTGTGTTAAGTGAAAGGCAATTTACTCTATATTTGCCCGTTTGCCTTACAATTTTACTATTCCTTCATTTGACATTTAAAAAATGGAATTTAAAATATTTTCTATTCATTAACATTGTTTTTACTGATCAACTGAATATCAGCTGATTATAACAGCACATGTTTTATTATCATCTGGAGCTCTATTGAACAGATATAATAGCACAGATCAGCTGATTATAACAGCACATGTTTTACTATCATAAAATGGTTTGTTTGTGTTGTAATTTACTTGATTAAAGTAGGTTATAATACACGGATCGCGAGTAACCAATATTAACAGCTGATTTAAAAATATGAAACAATTATTAAATAAATATAACTGCTGTTATAAAATATACACAGAACAATTTGATTTGAACATTTAAAATTATTTACCATCTTAGTTTTGAGGTTATTATTAATCCTATACCTTCATTATAAATAAAACATAACATAATTTTTAGAAAGTTCCACTTGGGGTTGGCGTGCGGATTACGGAGGGGTTTTCCCTAGTAATTTTCTTACCACAGAAATTCATATTTTTTAATGGGTTCATTTTTATCCACAACAGGCTAAGTATGACCATACACATTGTTGATATGGGGTGCTCCGAAGGGGGGGGGGGATTTTGGAATTTTGTAAATACGTTTTCTAATGACCCCCTGACGGTAAATATCTGATTCGAGAACAGATTTTGAACATCTCTTTCCGACTTTTAAATAATATAAAGTTATTAGAATAACGTAAAAAATAAAATTTTTTAGCGTAGCAGGCGTATTTTTTAATGTAATTCTCAGTTTAGTACGAAAGCAATTGAAGTTTATTAAAAATCTTAAATTTATTGTTTCACAAGCAATTCAGCCTTAAATAAAATAGGTGGTAAATTTCCTAAAAATATCATGTAAATCTAAATATAATACTGAAGATGTGTGCCTTAAACGTTTTGTCCTGATCTTGATGCAACGACATTATCATTGCTCACCACTATTGAAAACATCAGGACATTAAACATATTTTAACCGATTGGAACTAATTCCGTTTTAATACTTACACTAAATCATCACCATCTCCGATTACAACTGCTTGGAATATTTTACATTATCATCCCAATTTGTATACAGTTTCTAAGTCCACTGCAAATCCATCGAGTCGTTAAAGATAATTTTTATCTTTATTACTGAAGACGTTGAAGTAAGTTCATAAAAAGTTACTGGGAATCATAAAGCTTCATTTAGTCTTGAGTTAAAGTTTATATTTATAGACTACATAAAGCAGACAAGTTGTATCCCTTGGATTTGGATTAATTTAAATTAATAAAGTATTAATTTGAGTTTATTGATACTTTTCCGACAAACAACCTATGTTCCCTTTTAACTTAAATTCTGTATTTGCTACTTTTAAGTTAAAGAGCACTAAAAATATTTCGAATTTCCAACACACATTCTTTTAGTAATATTGCCATTCCTTTTTAATGTCAGTATATTTAATCGAGTGATAAAGTACTAAGTTATTCGTAAGTAAGTTACAGTCTATTTATTGGAATTACATTTCGCTCAATCTTAGAATAATTAAAAACATTACTGCATGCAGCAATATGTAGGATTTATGACAATAATTCATCTACTTCTGGAATAGTTATTATAGGAACGAGTTTGTCAACAATACTGAATTTAAAACCTACTTTTACCTTAAGGAAAACAATTACATTTTTATTTAAGGTAATGTCCACAATACAAAGTGCAACGCCTTTGTTTTATTCTAAACCAAGTTATTTTAACGTATTAAAAATGTCATTATTATATTCATAGAAGCAACAAGTATAATTTGTTTGAAAAAGCGACACTAACAGTCAACATATTACTGCTGTTTTTCAAACAATACACACCTGTTGAATGGTTGTTCCTTGTTTAGGTTATTATAATTCAAGCACCTCCAGATTAAGGCTGGTTACACACTGAGGCTGCATGCGTCGTGACAGTGCATCCGCGATTACGATGCAAGGAGCTTACACACTGGCTTTACGCACATGGCCATACATTTTATATCTGACTATAGACTACTCAGTAGTTAAAAAATGTCAACAAGTGAAGACGAGCTGTCCCCTTTGTTAGCAGTCGTATTAACAGAGTATATTATTACACACGTTCTGTGAAAATATTAACAAGATACGATAAATTTTAATTACTTTATTTATAAATTAATATTATTAAATTTTTAGTATCGAAAACGTATGTACTTTGTAAATAATATTTACAATACATTTTCAAAATGTACATATCTTTTGATTTATATATTCGATTTTAAATATTAAATAAACGGTACCAGGAACTGGCACATACTTTCTCACAAACATATTTAAATTATTAAACAGATTCACGGTGACTTGTAGGGTGGGGTAGGAGAGGTGATTTTGTATTAAAGTTGTTTTCCCATAAAAATCCATAAAATAACGGAAAAGCCAACTTTTCTCAAAAACGGCTCAAACGATTTTAATTAAAATTTTACAGTTTATAGTACTTTAGGTCCCTAATAATCTATAAAATTTTAATCAAAATCGTTAGAGCCGTTTTTGAGAAAAGTTGATTTTTCCGTTATTTTAAGGGTTTTTATGGGAAAATTACCCTTAAAAATAAAAAATTCACAGAAATGAAAAAAAGCCTGTAGATACCGTGGATTAGTACCTCCATACCAAATTTCATCAAAATCGGACGACTGGTTTAGGCTCTAGGTCTGATAACATCCACACAGACACACAGACACACAGACACACAGACACACAGACACACACACAGACATCACTCCGAAAACCACTTTTTTAGGTTCAGGGGGACCCAAAACGGATATTTCCACCAAAAACTCAAACTCGAAAATTTTGACGAATACAATACTTTCGCCATATACTAAATGGTATAGGGGGAGAAAATAAAAAGATTTGGATTCACAATAAAATTCTCTATAACTTATTACATTTACAACCCAATACATAATTAAAATAAATGTCAAATAATACAAAATAAAAATAAAAAATATTCTTCACCATTTTGCCGAATTTGAAATAGTAATTTTTAAAGGCCTAATAAGTCCTTAAATCAGAATTCTAATCCTAATCAGTATTAAAATTTGTTCTAACAATCTGATTTTTTAAATTGTTATTATTTATGTCTTCTATACGTGGTTCAGATTGTATTAAAATAAATATTTTTATTCATTTTTTACTGAAAACATAAACAAACAATTGTTCACCGAATAAAGATGTTGGAAAGTAATTTGTATAGGCCTAATCAGTAAAAGAACTAAAATTTGTTGTAACAATGTGATTTTTAAAAATTGGTAACTTATTATAGATATGTTTTCTATATGTGGTTCAAATTTTATTGAACTCGGTTAAATATTTCTGAAGTTATTCAATTTAGAAAATGTGGAACACAAATCAAACCTGAATTAATTAAACACTGACGAAACAAAACAAATGACGATTTATAGGCCAGAGAGTGGTGTCTGCGCATGCGCCGGGTCGAGATGCGTTTGGCACGCGTCGCGAAACACCAACCGATCGGTGTTCGAGTGGCAGGTGCGTGGCGCAGCGGGATGCACGGAAGATGCTCCACGCCACTGCTACTTCAGTGTGTATGGTCCCGTTTAAAGCAATGGTTGATTTTCTCGTGGCGTATAGCTACTTCCCACTTACAGCAAGCTGCATGCCACGCCACTTCAGTGTGTAACCCGCCTTAAGTCTGGACATTTTTAAGACCTAATTTGATTGTAAAAAACTCAATTTTATGGATATACAATAAATTTTACTGGATTATAGTGAAAACAAAATTTCCAAACGTGCAATATTGTTTGTCTATGATAAAAACGAAAAAACAAATTTGGATTTTGTAGGTAAGATAGAACATATAAAAAGCCCAAAAAAGTTTAAAACTAACATTACACATACTTTTTACTGTGCTATTAAATTTATATTGTAATAATATGAGAGTTCACAATAACATCCTGTCTAACTATATTTATGGTGATTTTTCAACGGATTATTTTTGAGATTACAGAATTAATAAACAAATTAATGATTCATGAATTATGCATAATATATGAAGATAATTCACGAAAGATGGTAAAGATATACAATTAATTCACAAAAATTATGTAATGAAGCAAAAGTTTGTGGTTTCAATACGTTGATTTATATAAAGGGTGTTACAAAGTATAGCACATAGCCTCACTATTTCCGAAATTAATGCAGACAGAAAGAGGTTTAACGTTTAAAACTCTTATCTCTACCATGAAAGTAACATAGATAAGAATCTGTAATAAATACCAAGTCAAAGTGTAAGCGAGTCCAAAGTCTGTCAAAGTTTTAGGCAAGTTTAAGTGTACGTATTGATTATGTTATAATACAAAAAATAGCTTTTTAGCATTCATTATTTTTGTATAATGTACAGTAAGATATAACTGTAGGCCTACCATTCATACCTACAGAACAAGAATAACTGTTTTGTTGTTCTTGACGATTACTAATTTATTTTCATTTTAATTTTTTTGAATATAAATTTGTCGTTTTTCAAGATACAGAAAGATACGACTATTAAAGCTGTATAACAAAATTTTACTTTATCATTTGAATATTATAAAACATAATACTTGTTAACTGGGCCGCAATGATTAAAACTCTGTCAAAGTTTATTTAAATTTGCATAGGTAATTTAATACGCACATTAAAACCAAAGAAACAATTTTTACAGAGTAGCCAAAAAATGAAGGCAGTGTTTTAAATTAAGTTTGTATTAAAAGCAAAAGATACAACAAGAGCAAGAGAGTTTCCATCTCTTTGTGAGCATTTAGCTTTACAGATACAAATTGACCATCGAACTGGTGCGGTGAGCTTGTCAGTAAAAATGTTAAATTTGGTTGTTGATATTTTAATCGATTTGTCTTACTGAACAATTTATTTTATATAACGCCTGAACAAAAAATATTTAAATTGGACCGAGACTTAGTAGTACCCGTGCAAAATGATTCATCTTCTTTCAAATCACTCATTGAGCAGTCTGCACATTCGTCTCATGATATCAAACATCTTCACTTTAGAATTGGTTACTTATGCCTTCCTGTAATTCATATAAGTTTTACTGTTTCTATAATAAACTAGCGTGAAGTTTTAATGGCATTCGAAAAATTGTTTGGTCCGTTGAAGCCAACATTAAACTGCCAGGCGCCATTAATACGCACAACTGTGTATTTTCTCAATAAAAACCTCCTACGTAACAACATTTGGATCAAATAAAATGAAATAGAGGCCTTTGGGCAGGCCTTTCGTGTGAAGGAGTCCTTGGACCTGTCATGTTCAATACAATCGTAGACAAATACGTGTATCTTAACTTACTATTAGGATATTAAGGTCCCGGAATCTTTCTGAAAGTGGTATTTAATTAAATTATCTTGGAAACTGGTTTTAGTTTATGAAATATTTTAAATTTAATTATTTTAAATAAATACCTTGTTTACGTGAAATTCTGCTCACAGTCCTGTTTAATGTCTCTTTTCTGTTTGGCGGTGACGATCGTTTCGCCTATTTTTTCAGGCATTGTCGAACCGATTATATTATTATAATTTTTTGCATTTAATTTAATGCGCGTCAAAACAACATTAAATTGTTAATCACAATTTACGAACACAAACACAAAACAGCAGTGCGTAACTAAGGACGGACCGCAATGCACATGCGAGTGTTTTTATCCATAAGACTATATTTATATCTTTGTTCAAATGTGCTGTGTACATGTATAGTGTTTGTGTTTTGTGTTTGTCGTAAAAGTATCAATAAAGTCAAATTAATACTTCATTAATATAAATTTACCCAAGAGATGAAACTTTACTTTGAAACTTGTCTGCTTTATGTAGTCTATAAATTTATACTTTAACTCAAGACTAAATGAAGCTTTATGATTCCAAATAACTTTTTATGAACTTAGTTAAACGTCTCCAGTAAATAAACTTTGATATTCCCTTTTACCCAAACAGAATATATCCCAGGAAATTGCAAAAAAAAAGATGGCGATCATTTAGCGTAAGTAGTAAAACGTAATGAATTGTAATTAGTTGTAATGTTTTTTGAATTACTAGAATGATTTTCAATTTCTTCTTTTAAACATTTTATTAGGCCAGTATAGTAAGGTTAAAAATACTTATAAATTTATACACAATAGTAGAATTTTTTTTATATGATTCGCATGGGGTATAGATTTATAACCCCATACAGAATATTTACCGTTTACAGATTGTATTGAAAGTTTGTGATTACGTATGAGTTTTAAATAGATATGAAAATACTTGTAAGATTTAATAAAATTGTTAAGAAGCGCCTGCGGTACGGTATATAATAGTGAGGAGTGTAACAACAGTTTATAATATTTACAGTACACTCCCTAAGTTGGTAGTAACTTAGGTGAATTAGGCTTGTGTAGGCAAAATTGTAAAATCTATTAAACATATTGATGAAATTATGGCATGTAGTTCTGAGATGTGTTTAAAGTTACACGTAACCGTTTTAAAAACATGGTATGTTAAATAATTATTTCAATAGTTATTTGAGGATTTCTTCCATGATATCTGATGATATGTTTTGGCTTGATTTAGTTAGTTTTGATATCTGAACCATAATTCGTGTTTTTGTGTTAGTTTTAATTTCTTTTTTCTTTTTTTGTAAAGAAGCCATTTTGATTCTCGGGTTTCTTAAAAAAAACAAAGCTTAATACATTATTGATAAATTGTGTGCTAAATTTATAGTATTAATTTGTTTACGATTTGCTTCGAAAATTTTACTTGTTAAAAATCGACGAAGTTCTTTTCCTTATACCAATATACAGTTCTTTTCCTTATAGGTGTAGACAGTGAATTAAATATTTTTAATAAAAGTACATAACAAGAGCACGATTTTCATATAAAACCAAAGTGCCTCTTTACTAAAAAAAAACTCAACATAAAAATAACTTGTATTTTAATATTTCCGAATGGAAATCTTAAGTCGTTTGTAAATCTAATGTATCTATTTACTTTTGTAATTCACTGTATGTTTTGTTTCTGTTTTAGATTCTACCTTTAAGATGCAATATACTTGTGTCAAGTACTTTTTGCTTTCTTTTAAAGTTTTAAAATAATCAAACAAAGCACGAAATGACGACAACATTTTCATAATAAGAACTTCTAAACTGTGACATTTGTCAAGGAAACAATAAGAGAAATTTTAGTTGGAAACAAATGGAGTAATGTGTATTCTGTGCATTCATATACTTGCTATCTTGACAGAATAAAACTTGGACCACGATCTCAAATTCAATGCCTTTATTCACACAAACGCCTTTCAACGACAAATCAGCTATCATCAGTGGAGCACAAGATACAATAATCAAGCAATAAATATATTAATCAAGTTATAGTTTGATTATTGTAGCTCTTGCATCACTGAAGATGTCAACTTTGTCGTAGAAACGCGATTCAATTGATAAAAGTATTAGTTGTGAGATTCTGTGTTCAAGCTTTATTCTATCAAAATATCATTTCACAAGTCAAGCTCAATATTTAATTTATACTTGTTATCAATTAATTATATGAAGATCAAAGAGGATATCCAGTAGGAGGTTCTCCAAGGTATTTGGACAGTTTAAGGTAAATTGTGGTCAAAAATGGTTTTTATAAGACAGGTTTCGTTCAATTTGTATACGTAAATGATTTTCAAATTCAAATAATCTAAAGTAAAAACATTTAACTATACAGAAAACTTTACAATTTATCCTGTGAAAAATTTATTTTATAAAATTAAACACAACGTCTCTATAAATGCAATTATATCTCGAGAACCTTACCTGACTATTTCAATTTAAAACAAGTGCAGGTATTCGACGAGCATTTAAATGTCCAAGTGCACTACATATACATCTACATAAAGTACACTTTTAAAACACGAAATGTTACAATAGTTAGAAGTAAACATCACTGGACAATGTCAAAAACTTCAGACAGTTTGACAAATGTTAAATCCAGCTCTGAATCGTTGAAGTAACATCTCCAGAGACGCATTCGTCAGTAAATCCCTTTACTGAGATATTGATGGGATATTACATTTAAACTGAAAATAATAGTTAAGTTTGGAAAGTCAGGTGCTAACAGTCACATATTTTTCGTCTAAATTTAATTATAAATTAATAGAATGTGGTTTAGTAGAGGGTTTAAAAAAATCTTAATAGTCGAAATCTAATTAACTAAAATTAGTTTAGAGCTACTCGTGGATGATATGGCCCAACAAATACCCTTTCTCATAAAGACACATAGCATTCATTGATGACCTACCTACGTACCAAATTTTACCTCTCAACTAATTGTAGTTCATTAGATTTCGACTACTAAGATTTTTAATATATATAGATAGAGCCAAAATATGTTTTACTAAAAGTATTTTTTGGTATTTTTCGTTGTTAAAACGTAGGTGATTGTTAACACCTTTACCTATCCAGGAACCCAATCCATTAGGGGTACACAATATACACTGAATTTACAGTTTGTATGTATTCTGGTTTAGGGGTTTTTCCGCGATAGTTCTACTTGGAATTTAGAAACATCCTTTTAGCCTGCATCTACCACAGTATATGTCTATTATTTATAAAATTAGGCCTTTACGAATTTCGTATATGGAAATTTGTGAGAAACATTAACAGAACCAGAACCTTGTAGATTGTTTGAATTTTTAATATTAAATGTGAACAGTTATTAAAAAAAGTTTACAGTCTTATGAGTTCATCGCGTGACTTCCTTTTTTCCCTTTTAATTGCGCGTTACGGAGATTTACTCCATCATCCTAAACGTTAACACTTTTACGAGCTCGTCAAACATTTTAATTATTTAATCTTATCAATTGAACACTCTGTATAAGAATGAATTATATTGTATTTTAATGCATTCTGAGCTTTGTGTAATAAATAGTTTTCGAAACGATGATAATATCCTAAGCCTCAGATGGAGGTCCCTGAAGACTTCACTGCCTATGTTATTACACGCTATGTCAGTTTGTTGACTCAAGTTTTGGTGTGTGAGCAGAAGAACTCTATATTTCATGTATTTGTATGTAAAGTTATATATTATTGTTTATTTTAATCTTCTTAGAGGAGGGATAGTGTTGTATTAAAATATACCGAGTTAGAAAAATTTAGTGATTTGAAATTTTATCTTTTAATTCAATATAATTTCAAATAGTTTATTTAATTAGCCCATCAGCAGACAAACCATTTAAACCTATGTTTTTGAAAAAGATTTACAAATTCTTAAAAAGGGGTATAAAAACGCATTAATGACTTTAAGGCGCGAATTGATATGTCAATTTGTTTTATTTTTTATTCAAATTCTAGATTTTGTTTGTATTTGTGAAACGACAACTAATAGATTGATGTTACATATTTCGAAGTTTAGGTAAGTATTAATACTTTTTGAATGCTTTACTGTCTAACCTCCATAGTTGTCATTTTTGTTTGTTACTCAACTGAAATTACTAACATAAATTACACAACAGACTATTAAATAAAGTAGATATTCAGATTGTAAATTTTTTAAATTGTTTTATTTAATGCTGAAAATCCTCAGAGATTCTGGTGCAAACATTTTGAAACTAAGGGCTTGACAAAGATACAGCAATAATAAAATTCTGAGATATGGTTGTAAAAACAAATTTTTGATTGTAGTGTCTGATTTCTTTTTACAAAAGTTCTACTTACGTCTTTTTAAAAAATGTCAGCTTATAGGTTACCGCTACATAAGTTTATGATATTGATGAAAGTTTGTCCTATCTCTAATATATGTATATGGCCATACACTACACAGAAACTAATCGCACAAAAGGAATCACATGTATAATTTTTACAAAAAAAATAGAATAAAGTTGAAATAGATTTTTTCTGAAAATATAATAAAGCAATATGATTTTAATTTTAGTGAAATGGTTAGTAAATTTAATAATAAGTCAAACATATGTTCTACATGATGGGTTAACATACACATAACTTTAAAGAATTCAAAACTGCTTAGTAGTTACCATTTGGTCGAGGCTTTAAAGATACCACCCAACAGATAAATGGGGTGTCGATTGTTGTGTATGAAATCGAATGATGTATGTGTTTTTATTTGTCTACAATTTTATGTTTCCATTTAGTTTAAAATGCAGGAGTCAATAACACCAACTCCTACAAATATATATTGCGCACATTGTAAACGGAAATTAAAGATACAAATAAGAATGATTTTACTACCTAAATTTAAAAGAAACAAAGAATTACAGTATTCAGTTTATCTGTAATTGTATAAATCTACCAGCTGGCTATTGTTTCCAATAGGGGCAATTTAGCATCGTCGGCATGAAGTAAAAGTCTGGTAATTCTTTAAAATCCCCGTGTTTAAGCAAGTAGAGGATATTTGCAAAAGGCTAGCTGTTATAAAGATTTAATGAATAAAGTTAGTATTTTTTTAAATTTCTTCTCCCCTTTTCATTTGAATAAGTGAATAGTTTTGAGATAGATCTATTATATGGAAACTATTGGAGACCCCTGCGTGCTCCGCACGCCAAACCCCGGTGCGACCTTCTAAAAACATATGTTAGGTTTTATTTATAATAAAAGTGTAGGATTAATAATAACCTCAAAACTAAAATGGTAAATAATGTTAAATGTTCATATCAAATTATTTCTTATATTTCATAACAGCAGTAATAATAAAGGTTAAAAGAACCAGTAAGGCTCAGGTCTACACTTAATCAAAAAAATAACAAAAAAGTTATAAATAATATCCTCAAAACTAAGATGGTAAATAATGTTAAATGTTCAAAACAAATTAGTTCGTAAATTTTATAATTTGAATAAATAATTCATTTCCTCCCTTATAAAAATCAATATTTACTTCCACAAAGCAGCTGTATTAGTTAGTTTCTTATTATAAACAGCTGTTTTGTATTAAAATGTTTTTATCACCTTCTGAATACTGTAATCATCGTTATTTACATTCACGAAATCAGCTGGATTAGTTTGTTTCTTATTATAAACAGCTGTTTTGTACAGAAATGGTTTTTAAATATTTTCCATGTTAATCTTATGGGGAAAACCCGACCTTTGAGATTAGCTCACGCCATTAAGGATAAGAATTTTTGACATCTAAAACCTTATTGCAAAACTACGAAATGAGACGAATTTTTTGAAACCTCAAACATTAAAATTGGTCCAGAAATAAGGGAGGAGTTGTGTTTACAAAAAACGGCTTCACGTATTATATATAAAGATGTACAAGAAAATTCAAGTAAGATATGGGAGTGCATAAATTCAAATTTAAGGTCTTGTTTCCTGAACGTCTTTGTGTAAAAAAATCAGGAGCAGGATTAGAATAACAGAAAGAAATTCGAACTTTAGCCGGATTTGAAATTATGTGTACACCAAACCTAGTGCTTGAAACATCACAGTTACCCAAAATATGAAAATATATAAACAATTAAATAAATATAAATGTATTTTGCATTTTAAAAAGGTGAGTATTAAATAATGACCAATATCACTATAGTTTTAGAGAGAAATAGAAAGAGAATAGAATGATTTGGCGATGAAAGTATACACGTCAAAAATAAGGAGAGAAAATATAAGAATGAAGGAAATCACAAAATATAGGACATGGTAGTAAAACAAAGGCTGTGGAGATAAAAGAGTATTACATAGAAACACATTGAGAAATAAATTTAATGAAAGATTAAAGGAGAACGAGGGACCAGTAAATGTTTTTATTTCCGGTAAAGCTAAAACCTTAATTTCCAATCTTTTTCTAAATGCCACCAACTTAAACATTTTTAAGGGCATTAACTTTAAAAATCAAAACCTAAATCGCAAAGAATATTGTCAATATTATTAGTTCAGAGTAATGAATAAGAAGCAAACGTGCGACATTGAAAATGAAGTAAGGAAAGAGAAATATTAACTGGGAATGAAAATTTAGAGTACTGAATGTAATTTAATACTAAATATTAAACAAATAATCCAACAGATTGAAACTAAAAAAAACCCTATTTGTAAAATACTGGTAATAATTGGTTTTTAATTGTAACTCAATCAACTTTGGATTTAGCGTAGGGTAGATGAAGCTAAATTCTGAAACATTCAATAAAATTCAAGACCATATCAATTAATTTGTCTACGGTTGGGAGTGCATTTGAATTAAAATGTGCACACACAGTAATCCCAAAAAAACAACAAATTGTGTTGAATGATAAATACTGTAATATTCATTATAAAAAAAAAACATTGAGTATTGAAATTTGAACTTAAAAACGGATTAATACATGTTCAACTGTATACAAAAACATATGTATTGTTAAAATCAATATAGGGAATAATTTGATAAATTATTGTACTTATTTTGAGGCGAAGTTAGCTCTACCTACTTTTCTCTTTCACCTATCCCAATATTAACAAAACAAAATACAACACAAATTAAGGGCAAGAGATTTTTTGATTGATTGAAAATCTGTATTTTCGCTGAAGCTAGCACCTCTCCTCTCTTCCAAGTAACCTAAATACATGCGTGGTTACAATTAATCCAAATATACAACAAATCTTAAGCCTAAAACAAAGTAAAATTATTTTAACTATTTAATACAAAACACAAAATTTAAACAATCCTTTTAAAAACTGTTATGAAACTAAACATATAACCCGGAGAGAGATATATAAACCGAATTTGATTATTTGTCAAATCCTCTACCGTACTTACTTGTGACAAATCTTTGTAAAATTCTTATTAACGCCTATTATGTTTTAAATGGAGTTATATTCAAAGTATAAGTAGTTCAATGAAACTTAGTAATTTCTGCTGTGCAAAGCCTGTAAACAACCAAGTAACATCCTCACTGTGTAAATAACACCAGAACTAATTACAGTCTAGTAATGAACGCAAATCTAAGTTTAATAAAATTGCATAATTAAATGTTTCAAATTAAAACTCTAAACCCTTTAGCAAACAGTTAATTACGTTTCCGCTTCTAAGTGAACATTTGCTTTGAAACCAACATGAGATTTACTGTTGCACAGATGTGTAAGGAAGTTAGTAATGCCTGTTTAGTAACTGAAAGCAAATGAAATCTACACTTTTATTTTATCTCAACAGTTTATATTAAATTAATACGTAATTGAAGGTCTGAATTTGTTATATCTTAAATCAAAAGACCTCTACAACTTATCATATGAATATCGTGTGCTTGAATCTTTCCATCAGAACTCTAGTGGTTCCCATTTTTGTGGTTTACAGCGTTTATATTGTAACTTTTTGTTTAATTATTAAACAAGGTTTCAAGGTTTGTCAGAGCAATGTTTTTTATCTTATATATTACATTATATAACTACATAACAGATTTATCAAATTAAGTGCAAAACTTTTCTTCAAAAGTGTGGTAACATAAGTTTATAGTTGTTCCATCAGTTTAAAATGCCAGTAGTTTGGCACATTGTTCATGTGCAAAACATAAAACTCAACGGAATTTAGTTAAAAAAGAAACAATGGATCTTACTAAAACAGGTTATCTTTTTAACAGGTACACACAAATGTCGAACATTTTAAATGGATTTAGTAGTATAAACTGTCGACTGACTATAAAATATTGGCTAAGTGCCAAAAATAAATATATTCTATTTAATGTCAAAATGTGGGCTATGTACCTAACACTACTCAGTAAAAACCTGGCTATCTAGTTTAAAATCGGGAAGAAGTTCAAAGAATTGCCACAAGATGGCGCTTGGTTCTAAGTGCCACCTGTTGTGAAATAAAATCTGGGCTATGTGCCAGAGCTGTACTAAATATTTTAAACATTTAGCTCTCTTTTTACAGATTTGAGTAGTGGACTTAGACAGGTTTTTACTTTAAAGGAGTTGGTACGTAGCCTTTTTTTTACGTGTAATAATGTATTATTAAAAATGCTAAATATTTTATTTCTTTATTTAACTTTCAGAAATGTTTGTAGAATAGTTTTTGCCACCGTTTAAGGTCACAACAGAAAATAAATTATGAAAATGATAGTTTTTAGGAACTTTTCTTAAAAACTTCCTTTCCTATAGTCAATCGAAAACTTGTCTACATTTAAAACATATCACCCAATTGACATGGTCTAAGCAAAGTAGTGCTGGTTGGCCAACAATGTTAATAATACATTCAAAATGCCCGATTAGTTATCATATTGTTTTTGCTTAAATTATACCATCTAGTATAAAATTAAGAACAATCTAGTCTTATTTTCCTTCTTATTTGTTACCGTTTACGCCAGTTATGGATAAATCCCGTAAATTAGAGCCTACATCAATAAACTTTTCTTCACACAATAACCCCAATATATCACATTCGCTCTCTTAACGTCATCATGAACTGCCATTCAACACAGGCTACTACTTTATTTTGAAAATGTATCACAAATGCTGATTTTAGAATATTTTGGAATAATTTCGTTGACTATTTAATTTAATACGCCCAAAAACCTAAGTTTTTTAAGCGTTCGTCATACGTTTGGGTTTAACAACAAAAAACCTATTCTGCAGTAAACAGGTAGGGCATACAACAGATTTTTAATTTTAAATGGGTTTTTAAATTTATGTATTTTGTTGTTGTAATCAACTTTTTATTTTTATAAAATTTATTTAGAACAAAGATTATTTATATATAAAATACATTACAGTAATAAACTAATAAAAAACAAAAAACAAAAAAACAATAAATTATAAAATGTTGTGTAGAAATCATGGAACAATAAATCCTCCAGACTTTGGAAAAGGGTTCATTCTTCTAAAATAAACATAATTAAAAAAATACTAATACGAATAAATAGTTATATCTTTGTAGAATATAAAATTGTACAAAAAATTTTAGTGCATACAAAAAATACTTTTAATTATCTTAATGTAAAATAAGGTTAAACTTACCCCGTAGTTCAATTTTAATGTTTTATTTTTAAAACAAAAGTACGTTTAATTCCATAAATTTAAATCTGTTCACAGATAGGTTTGAATTAGTTTAAAACTACTTATACAAGTATACAAACTGATTTTTGGTATCATATTTTACGTCCTCACATTCCTAATCTGTGTTTACAAATTAATTTCAGATCTACATTTTTGATCACAAGAAACACCGTCATCTAATATTTCATTACAAAGGATTGTAATAGGAAAACCTATACGACTGTGTCACATGGTCAAACATAAATAAACCGTGAGCATTCGTTGCTCTACGGAATACTAAAAAATAACGTTCACACAGAACGGATATAGGCCCTATTAGGAAAGTAAAGCGGCACAACTTTGATTTGTTTGGGTTTCTTCATTTTGCGAAGATAATAACGTTTCTTTTCAATTTATTTGTTTTAAAATTAAACTATTTGATTTATATTAATAATAGGTTAATTACCTTATATCTCATCCGTCAACAATACAAATTTTTCCTTTGTAGGATTACCGGTTTCAACGGTATACCGTCATCTTCAGATCCTTATTATGTTCCTTACTTTCCGCCTGTTCTGGCATCGTCTTCTTTACACATTTGGCACATTTAAAACATTTGTCACATATATTAAAATTTCAAACACAAACAAATAAACAGATAAAAATTATTACAAAAACCGACACACTAAGACATATAAAGGTACATTATAGAGCATATCGTTACGCTGGTCAACGAGAATTAAACGTTTTAAAATTAGTTAAAAATAAAAGAAGTAATTTGTAATTTTACAATGTAGAAAACTGTTTCTAGGCGATAATAAAGTAATTTCACAAATATAGTTTATATTTACTAACCAGATAAAAAGTACAATTAAACGAGTAATAAATAGATAGATAGATAGATATTTTTATTTTCCATGTGTAACATACATACATAACTTTATAACATTGTATTTACAGCAAACAAAAAACAAAACAACAAACTAATTATAATTCTTCTACATAACTTAACACATGGAAAATTAGGTAATCCTTAGGATAAGCCTGCTTAGGATTTACCATTATTTTTTTTTTATCACTTGAGTTAATGAAGAAAATAAAATGAGTTATCAAGAAAAAAATGAAAGAATAAAATCTTTCTGAGGTGCCCTTTACACTTAGTACTTAGGAAGTAATTATTTTGATTTTTAAATACAAATTTTAATTTTAATTATAAAGGGTGTAATCAATAATAACAAAAATACAAATAATAATAAGCCTCCTTGCTAAAAACAATATTAATATATAAAGCTAAACTTAATCTAAACTTAATCAATCCTATGACATACTTATAATTCTATTTACAATCATCTTAAACAAAACACGTAATTTCCATACAAACAATATAACAGCCACATTTATTTTAAAATATACTCAATATCATTTATCCTAAACAACCATTCTCTTACTGATTTTGAAAAATTAACAAATGTACTGCACAACTGGATCTCCTTTGGTAAAATATTGAACAATTTAGCCCCTCTAAATAGAAAACAAATTTTGAATGCAGTTAGTTTTGTTTTAGGTAAAATATTAACAATCTTACGTTTAGAATATCTTTGGGGTTTGTAATCATTATTTATTTCACCACTTGCTTTAAAGAAATCCGAAAGTACCTTGTACACATACAAGTATCTAAGTGGAAGTATACCAAATGATCCGAAAAGTGGTAGCGAATGCTCCATTTTATTTTTAAATGCCATTACTCTTATAATATGTTTTTGACATTTCACTAGAGGTTTGATAACCGCCTCATAGGTACCTCCCCAGCATAACAGGCCATACTGAATACGAGACTGAACAAGTGCAAAATAAATTTGAATTAGCAATTCAGTTGGGCACATTGATCGGAGAAAGTAAAATTTTCTAATAATTGAGTGCATTGTTCTTTGCAAGTTATCAATGTGACTCCTCCAAGTCAAATTTTGATCTACTACAATTCCTAAATATTTTACTTCATTTATATTTTTAATTACTGGACATGGACATCTATTTATATTATTAGCTTCCAGGCATGACAAATGGTGATACGCTAAGCTTTGCAGTAATTGATCTTTTCTTTTAAATGAAAAAATAACAAAATTAGATTTCTCTTCACTTAGAACCATATAATTTTTCGAGAACCACAATCTTAAATATTTAAGGTCATTTTTTATTAATGATAATAATTCGGCATTATCTTTTCCTCTGTACAAGAATGCAGTATCATCCGCAAAAGCTGTTATTTCCCCATTGAATTTACTTTTACACAAGTCATTTATATATATAATAAAAAGGACAGCACCAAGCACAGACCCTTGAGGTACTCCACATTTTAGTTCTTTGGTACTTCCCAATACACCATCCAATCTGGTCCTCTGAGACCTACCACTAAGGTAGCTCACAAACCATAAATGGTTAACGAAATCGTGTTACTGTTCTGTTAAAATTATTCAGATTTAATTAAGCAAAATAACAAGCAGGTGTTCCCTTTCAAATTAGAATGAATGTTTGTTCCAAACTGTTGCAGTTAATTAAACATAATAACCGATATTTTTTAGATTTTTAATTAAACAAAACAACACAAATTTGAATTGGTAGTTAGTAACATTTCAAGCCGGTATTAATTTTGTTATATTCGACTACACCAAAAACTACTCTTATACACAAATAATATAATATAGTACAGAAACCAAATGCATTGGGTACATTCGTTTAGATTCTTTTGCTCTGAACATATGTTTTGCGATATACCCACGAAAGTTAGATCACAAAGTTAAAATATAATGATGCAAAATTAAATAAATAGTTACAGGCGCACCTCCGCGCTATGTTTGCTGGCAGTGAATCGGATTTTACCGGCAAACATTTTCTCATGCATTTTATGAAACCCTCTAATCGAATTTTACCGTCACGCATTTTCTCATGTATTTTATGAAACGCTTTATTACGTCAACTTGAAAAGTTTTGATCTTGCCGAGATTCGAACCAGCAGAGTCCATCAAAAAAAGACTAGCGCTTTAGCCGGTTAGGCCACAAATGCATTGCCAATTTAGTTGACCGAGTGTAAGCGAGGTCTCAGTTTTAACTCGACCGTTCGGCATTTCGTCTGTGTGTCTGTATGTCTGTGTGTCTGTCTCACGATTACGGCCAAACGCCTTGACCGATTTTTATGATTTTTTGCATGAATGTTCCTTATTGTTAGGCCGAGCCATGTATGTATACGGTTTTTTCCATTTTTCATTTTTAACCCCTTAAATAAAATAAAAATGGCGGCCGGACCGTTTCTCTCAGTGTAAGCTTTTTTCCAAAGCCAGTTTGTGGCTTAACCGTAAGTCGAATTTATAAACTAATAACATTTTTCTAAAAGGAAATTAAATTTCAAACAAAATTGTATTCTTGATTTTTTTCCGTATCTCTAACGGTAAGCTCACAAAATGGCCGTAATCTTCGAATTTGTTAAAAATCGTCCAAGTTTTTGTATTTCAACCATGTTTTTATACGTTTATTCTAAACCAATTCGAAAGTGTTCCGTAGCTTTTTTGTAGATAAAGGTTTAAAGAATTCATATATGCCAGTAAAAAAATTATTGAAGTAAAATTAACAAAGTTCTTAGCTTAAGAAACAAGCATGTTCAGTAACGAAAGGAAAATGTTTAACTTTAGGCCTACATAAAAAGTAGTACAAATTATTGTAATGTTTTTCATAAATGTAAAGAAGTTTCGTAATTTAGTTCTAAATAGAATTGTATTAACATATTTATCAATTTCAAATTTCTTATTTTGAAAACACCAGTTTTTATGTTCCTACTACAAGACTGCTAACATAACTAGGCCTGTTTTGAATAGTAATTTAGGAATATATATCATTTGCCAAAAAATGACATATTATTATAAGAAAGAATTGAACTGTATATTTGTAAATTATTATTTTATAAAAGTATTTGACTTAGCTTTACTTGAATTACAAAATGAGATGAAAGAAATGAAACCTCGCGGCGATAAAGGACATACAAAAAATGACCGTAGGACACCGTGGGAAGTGTTGATACATGGGTTGAGATCACTATCACGACGTTTTAACATCGTTTGTTTTCATTATTTCTAATATTGGAATATGATATGGAACTTAAATTAACTTATGATACATTGTTAAGTTTGAGTTATTTAAGTATGCAAATATTTAATTGTATGTTGTCCCTCTATAACGCGATATTTTTAGCTATCTTACCTAAATTAACCTATTAACCTAAATAAATCACAATGCCACTAAAAGAACATCTTTAGCAGCTTTAAAGCTCAAGAAAAGAAATAAAAACGAGAACTAGAAGTCCCGGAATCGCGGGAATTGTAAATAATGTTTCACTGGATAAACCTTGTGCTTACTTCCTTACTGGCACACTATTTTTAACCTAAGCTCAAAACCACATTTGTTATTTCAACGAGCGAGGTCTACTGTTCACAGAACTATAGTAGATTAGAGTTGGGTATATAAGTGTAACAGATTATGCGTACGTCACAGGCTTAATCTGTTTTCTTGGTTGTATTTACATTAATTACCATAGCAACCAATAAAACAAAATAACAAATAAAACAGTTGTTTCGAACGTATATTCTTTAATAATTTTAGATTAGGCCTAAACTGATGAACAAACACATATATCTTATTGTATTTACATTTGTTACCGTATCAACCAATTGAATAAAATTACAGATGTCCAGCTTAATTAATAACACAAAATCATTTTCAATAATATATTTTATATTCATCAGAAGATCGCCATATAAGTTTTCACTTCTCGCGTGTAGTCTTAAGCACAACATTTTTTTATGAGTATAGATAATTTCAAGTAATCAGCTGCTTGCAACAGTACAAGTTCCTAATCACACATTTACATTCCAATCTTCTGTTGTGAAAACAACTAAAAACAAGATAAAGCATCCAGGATTTTAGAATTTGTAAGAGTGGTGCCTGTTGTGACTGTAAAGATAAATATTCATACTAATTATTTTACAATCTACAACACACAGAATTGTTGTTCATTGGCTGTAACAATTCCAAACAAAGTGCTTATGTTCAGGACATATACTATCGTTGACAAGCACTTACTCAGAACTACAGCTCTATTATGTTCAAGCTTTAAAGCTTGAAATTTATTTATTAGCGAATTTTGATAGGAAAAATGAGCTATTGCAGTGGCCCTTATGGTGAGACCCAAGGTCGGGAGTAGCAAATGAGCACCGATCATGGTCCCCAGAACACGTTTTTGGGGGTCATTAAAATTCATATGTATATATGTGTTCGCACTCTAGCGGCGGCATTTTAAGTCCGATTTGGTCCAAATTTGGTACACGTGTTGGTTGTCTATGTCGCTCAGACGAGTTCGTTAGCCAAAAAAATCCGACAACCGGAAGTACGTTTTTTGACCGGAAGTAATTATTTTTTTAGATTTTTATTACGATAATGAAATGTTTTTAGAGGTTTTTCTAAAAATATAAATGTAGGATGTTATTCTGCACATTTTGGTTTTTTACGCGACCTTATAGCTCGCTTGGTTCCCCCAAAATCGACCAAAACGTAAAATACCATAAAAGTACCCGGTTGTAAACAAGACAGTAATGTAAACTCGCGAGGCCACTAGGCGCAAACAAATTCTACTAATATATTGCGTACACACAGACAGCTGTTCAACGCCTTCGTGAGTAGACCTATTTCCAAAATTGTTCGTTGAATCCCTAAAACATAGGCTATAAACTTAATTTTGGAAATTCGCTCAACTCACGTCAGCGGTCCAGCTGCGTGGTCGAATTATTTTTATTCTCCACGGAATTATACAAACATAAAACATTTATAATAAACATGCAAAGTAAGAAAACTAAAAACTAATCTTTATTTAAAGAAATTAAAATATCGTATAAATTTAATTAGTATTAAATTAAATAACGTTAACATATCAAAATATGTTTTCAGATAGTGTACTCGTTTAGAATCAAACAATTAAAATGTGTGTAAACGAACGTCATCCTACAAGTCATCCCTTGTGTGCTGAATTTTAGAGCAGATTTAAAGTGGAAGGATTCTTCAAGCGACTAATCCTCAATGCTGAAATTACGTTATTAGAAAGTAAGTGAAAATGTTAACCGGCATAATGTTAGGATCTGTGTACTGATTTCTACGTCAAAGATGCAAAGGGTTTTCATAGTAAAAACATATTTAGTTTTTTTTGTGTAGACCTAAATGGTGCAGTTACTCTTTTGTGAAAAGAAAATATACAGTGGTCTTGAACGGCTTATGTCTCATGAAAAAATAGATCTGACAAAAGTATTCCTTTAAAAGTTTGGTGCTCCACCCCATTTGTAACTATATATGGTTATTCACTACTTTAAGTGGAGTTACACTATGTGACCTTACAAGCCAGAATAGAGTCAATTTGAGTTTCAATTCTTAGCATTAGCCTCCAAATTTCTGGTTCATTTATTGTGACAGTCTATATGAAATCTAAATGGAAACGTACTGGTGAAATAGACTGCACAAGTTAAACCTTAACAAACCAAACCAATTTGTATTCTTACCTCTACTGTCAAACTGGAAATGCATTAGTTGTTCACGTACAACAAGGTTGTTCACTAAAAACCAGGTAGTTA
>JAGFPH010004740.1:71514-83376 GCA_018207615.1 Philaenus spumarius
TTGAAAAAAAAAGGAAAATCAAGGAGAAAGTTAAGGATGCTTGAAAACGTTTGAGTTTGATGTTTTTTTTTTATTACAAGTTAATGGTACTTTTTTTATATTTACCTTTTCCTAAAAACAAAACTTTTTAAAAAATTAGTTAGCTGTTTACTTTTACTTTCTCTCCCTATATGGAGAAAGTATTGTATTCGTCCAAATTTTCGAGTTTGAGTTTTTGGTGGAAATATTCGTTTTGGGTCCCCCTGAACCTAAAAAAGTGGTTTTCTGAGTGATGTCTGTGTGTGTGTCTGTATGTGTGTCTGTGTGTCTGTGTAGATGTTATCAGACCTAGAGCCTAAACCAGTAGTCCGATTTTGATGAAATTTGGTATGTAGGTACTAATCCACGGCATCTCCAGGTGCTATTTTCATTTTTGTGAATTTTTTATTTTTAAGGATAATTTTAACATAAAAACCCTTAAAATAACGGAAAAACCAACTTTTCTCAAAAACAACTCAAACGATTTTGATTAAAATTTTCTAGTTTATTAAGGACCTAAAGTACTATAAACTGTAAAATTTTAATAAAAATCGTTCGAGCCGTTTTTGAGAAAAGTTGGTTTTTCCGTCATTTTATCGATTTTTATGGGCAAACAACTTTAATACAAAATCATCACTCCTACCCCACCCTACAAGTCACCGTGAATCTGTTTACAATTTAAATATGTTTGTGAGAAAGTATGTGCCAGTTCCTGGTACCGTTTATTTTAAATAGCAAGAAACACTATAAAAAAAGTTCACTGTCCGCCATTTTTCATTGGGTAGTCAAAGACTTTAAAGTATGAAACATTCTTCTTTGCTAAATAGATTAAAAACTACGTTCTCCGTAAAAATATTTTGTATGATTTAACCTTTACTTTGGTGAAGCGACCACCAGCAATTAACACAGTCAATAGCTCCACCTACCTGTGTCAACGTAGGTCTAATGTTTACGATACTTACCGAGAATAGTAGGCTGAATGTTCCGTTTTCATACGTAAAAATAATATCATTCAATAATATACAGGGAAACAAATGACAAATCGAATGTTATGTAATTTCTGTTGGTTATTTCATGCAAAATGTATTACGAAGTGCATAACAATTTTCTTTCCTCTACAAAATGTCACTAAAAATTGAAGACAAAAATGTACACGCATAACTATACCACAGAAGTTATATTAGGCTAAGGAATTTTTTTTACTTAACTTGTTTATTTTACGAAAGTTCAACTAATACGGACGGGAGCAGTGAATGAAGAAATTAATCTGACCGCCAGTAAATAGGTTCGAACATATGAACCTGTGTTGGAAAATTCAACTGTAACACACTGATGAACGCCTTTAGCCGCTTAGTCACGCTTCTTGCCGGCTACCAAGCAATAATAAATCTAGTAAATTAGGAGAGCATTTGTAAATCCCCTGTGCTCAATTTAGTAACTAAAAAATTAAGGTCAAATTAAAATATAAATTGCTTTTAGAGTTTTATTGTTTTCACTTATTTTGTGCTATTAAATACCAAATTCCGTATTTCAACAGTACAACTCTTGTTGGTTTAGTCTAACTGAACCAAGAGTTCACTTTCAAACGGAATTATTTGCAGAAGGATTTTGATTTATTAGTTTGAAACAATTAATTGGATAATTTTATTAAAACTTGTATTTCTGTTAATTAATACTTTGTAATTGGTTGAAGTGCTTTTACACGATGAAACAAGTTTGTAGTTGGATATTTTCCCTATCTTTAAGCAATAAGAATTGAGGTTACATTAAATTGAGGCACATAATATACATAATACATTATTTATGTATGTTAGCTTCAGTGAAACCAATAAATACAACACTCGACTTTTAGGTAATATGCCTGACAGATAAAGAATAATTGCATTTGTTTATTTTAGAATATGAGCTAAATGTTCATGCTTCAAGACAGTTTACTAATTTTTTTGTTTGTTTTTGTTTTGCAATAATAGTGATGACATCGATTAAAGTAAAAAAAAACTAGCATTTACCAACCTATAATCTATCATCCATAGAAATAAATATGATTAATTTCTCCTTTGTAAACAATATAAGGGCACTCCGACGTGCATATAAAGTCATTGTTAACTTATGCATGATATCTCAAAAACTATAAGAGGTAACAACTTCAATTTTTTTTTATTTTGAAGATTGGCTCCTTATCTAGTTCTGTTCGGAGGGGTTTCAAAATAAAATTAAAGTCATATATTTTATTGTGTGTAAATACAGTTTTAATAGAAAAAAAAATTATAAATTTTGTAAACCCCTTTCTTTTGGAAATGTAATTATTGTCAAAAAACAATAAAAAACTAATTTGGTATTTATATTTTTATTAGTATTGGCTACAGCTTACATCAAAATGTAAAAATGCTAATTTTCAGAAAACGTCGAAAACTGTAAGAGTTGAACAAAAGTAAGCATACTTACAAGAGTAGTTATACTAATAATGCCCAGAACTGTAGGATTGGTTGTCCTGGTCCTCCTCATCCTCATATAAGTCTTCTAATTTCCTTTTCCTAAACATCTAGCCTGTCTGATTGTTTGTCAAGTTCCAACGCAGCCTTGCGAACCCGGGCTGTATGAAGTCTATTCATAGCTTTCACCCTGTAAGAGCCAGCTCGCAATTTTATATGTTCCATACTTTTTATTTTAGTGATATAACCATCATTGTAGGTAAAATGTTCCAAAAGTCAAGGTTTTGAATAGGAACAAATGTGGTTTTCGGGATACGTGCCCAAATCACATTGTTTAGCGACTCATTTAATTTTGAGATTTACCTGAGATTCATTTTTCGAAGAGGCTTGTTTCAAAAGGTCTCTGAAAATGGGTTTCATCTTTAATATCGCATCTTGTTTAAGGTTTCCCTCATAACTTAGATAAAATTAATATGTGTAAACAGTATAATCTCAAAAGTCATTAAATTTGGTTGGAAAAAAGATCGGAAAATATCTTATAGAATCTTTTTTTTTTCAAAGGCAAATATTTGTTTTTATTCTTAGTTTTATGTATGGTTGTAAAGAGGAGGTTTCAGAGAATAATAATCAATTAAAACCAAAAAATTTAAGAAAAAAATTCCCTGTCGGATGGCCCTACACATATCCTTTCATAGCATCAATTGATGACCTATCTACGAAACAAATGTTAGCTCTAAACTCATTGCAGATTAGTAGATTTGAACTATTAAGATCTTTAATGTGTATACATAGAGGCAAAATATGTTTTGCTAACATTTTTATTTTTCGTTCTTAAAACTTAGGTGATTGTTAACACCTTTACCTATCCAGGAACCCAACACATTAGGAGTATATACACACTGAATTTACAGTTTGTATGTGTTCTGATTTAGGGGTTTTCAAGCGATAGTTCTACTTGGCATTTAGAAACATCCTTTTAGCCTGAATCTACCACAGTATATTTCTATTATTTATAAAATTTGGCTTTTACGAATTTCGTATATGGAAATTTGTGAGAAACATTTTAACAGAACCAGAACCTTGCAGATTGTTTGAATTTTTAATACTAAATGTGAACAGTTATTAAATAATGCTTACAGCCTTATTTGTTTATCACGTGACTTCCTTTTTCCCCTTTTAAAGGCGCGTTTCGGAGATTTACTCCATCATCCGAAATGTTATAACTCTTATGAGCTCGTGAAACATTTTAATTATTAAATGTTATTAATAATTGAACACCCTGTATGAGAATGAATTACATTGTGTATTAATACATACTGAGCTTTGTGTAACAAATAGTTTTCGAAACGTTGATAATATCCAAAGCGTCAGATGGAGGTCCCTGAAGACTTCACTGCCTAGGTTATTACACGCTATGTCAGTTTGTTGACTCAAGTTTTGGTGTGTGAGCAGAAGAACTATATATTTCATATATTTTTATGTAAATTTATATAATATTGTTGAACGTTCGGTTTCAAACAAATACATATTATTTAAAAGTATCCTTTATTCTACATTTTAGAGTATTTTCCTTAAAATAATAATAAATTAAAATTTTATCCCAATCAAACAACTAAACATTAATGTGTTATTTTATCACCTATTGATATTTTGATATCACTATTGATATTTTAGTTCAATACTGAATAAGAACCTTTTTACCAATTATTACAGTTTCATATTTTCTACGTTATGCTCGATGAATTGGCCTTCGTACAGTTTGCTGATTTAACAAACACAAACTCTACAATTGCATTGTTCATAAAGAATGCAAGTATATACTATTTGGTACACCAGTGCTATAATGTGCACCAACTCATCAACATTTACTTTACTAACTTAAATAATATTATGTTGATTCTACTGGTCGGAATACTAATTAGATTCTTGAGATATAAAATATTAGAAAATAAGAGAAAATAGGATTAAACAACTTTCGTAATTTTAAATGTATTACTTAAAAATGTTAAATAGTTTTACTTATATTTAATTTTGAAAAATTTAGATTCCATCCCAAGCTAATCATGTTTATTTTTTATTGTATTTACCTTTTAGGTCTGTTTAAATAATCCTATTTGAATGTTATTAACTACGGCCGTTTCATCTACACAGACATCATCAGGCTTTGCTCTCGTCATGAATACAAACTTCACACATTAAAAACACAAACACATAAACACAATACACATTAAAAAAATACTAAAGTCACTGATTTTACTAAAAGAGTTATAGTAATGCTAAATAATAATAAAACTCTCTGTCAACTGAATGAAGACAGACTAGTACAATGCATGCGGACCATAAAATTATATTTATTATAAATGTTTTAGTAAAATCAGTGCCTTAAGTATTTTTTAAATGTGTATTGTGTTTATGTGTTTGCGTTTTTAATATTTACGACGAGAGCAAAGCCTGTTGATGCCTCTGTGTAAATTAAACGGCCGTAGTCAATAAAATTCAAATAGGATTATTTAAACAGACCTAAAAGGTAAGTACAATAAATATATTTAGAATAATAATCCAGAGGCTTAAAATAAAATAAATAATAATCAAGTTTGTCTCCACTTAAATAATAGAAATAAAACAGACTCCCTTCAATTAAAAACTACAAAACAAATTATTGTTTAATTATACAAATAACAATGAATTAAAGTTAACAACCGTCATTAATACAAACCTTACCCAAGAAGAGAAGCATAACTTTAGAACTCATCTAGTTTTTGTAATCTATAAATTTAAACTTTTCTCGGAACTAAATGAAGCTTTATGGATGTAAGCAACTCTATACGAACTTAGTTCATAAATTTTCCAGCGAGAAAGTTGGAAAGTGAACGGTATACAGATAGTTTATGACTGAAATACACCGCAGCTTGCTACGCTCGCGACATCTATGCACTACTCGTATAATTTAGAATCAAATATTATAATTTTTATATATAGGTAAGTATTTTCTTCTATGTAAATAATTAATTGTGTTGGCACTATACAGAAGCAATAAAATAATTCAAATGGTTTCAATTTAATCATTTAGAAAATCAGCCTAACGATCATGTATTGCAAAAGGTCTCATAACGAAAGTATTTTTAAAAAAAATAAAAAACGCATGGTATTCTCAGATAGGTATAATATCTAAACGCAATTTAAAACGTTAAGGATGTATAATTATATTCTTATAAAACAGGGCTTAATGTTTCACATTTTCCTTTATTAAATTACAAGTTAAATATATTTTAGGTTAAAATTTAATTTAAATGCCTTTTTTTTTAAAGTTAATCATTATCATTGGTCCAGATAATAAGGAGCAAGTATTACAATTTGACTAACTTGGAATAATGTTTTGTGCCTAAAAGCAACAATATTTTTAAACAGTTTTTAATGCTGTCTGTTTTTTTTATTTTTTATTATTATTAAACATTTTCTTATTTGTGTTAACTGATCCACAAACGGAACTCTGATTTTCTGTGGTTTAACACAAATTTTTTTTCCGAAGCGAAGGTGGAGAGCATTTGCCTGCCAAACACCAGGGAACGGTATTCCCAGAAGTGTGGAGCTTGCATCCACTAAAACCACATCCACTTAACTACAACACTACGCTGGAACTGTGTAGACATTACTTCAGGGTAGCGCCTTGATGTCGTGCTTCTTATTTTACCATTGGTTAATCATTTGTAGGTTGTTTAACTTTGCTCTTTCTTTTCGTCATTTTGTTTCTGCAAAATGATGACCCTGATAAAGTGAGCCAACATCAGCCACTTTTCTACATTACTCAACATTTCTTTGGTAAGATTTGATAGTTTCAGTGTTCATCCGAGTTTCTGGTTTAATTTCTACCTTCCTACACTCCACCTAGTGCAGTGGAATAGAGTATGTTTGGCCGTATCCACATAATCATAGAGTACATGCATACAGGACTGCCCCTCAACTTAAACCTGTATGTAATATCTACAGAAACAACCATGGCCTGTCATTACCTGAGTGATAAAGTAGTCAACTTCACCATGTCCACGACCAATCCACTCTCCTACATCAGGGAATAATCTTTTTGTCCAGCAACCTGTCTCATATTCCTTGTCCCATTTTCCTTCCCATTTTATTATGGTTTCCTTCCTGGCATCTAGTCTCATCCTTTCTTCCACTAACAAATCAATAGGAGGAGATTTACAAAAAAAACAAATTCCATGTTAATATGTATTCTAAGCCGCCATTACTACATCCAACCTTTAACCCAATCTTTAACAGTTTCCTTAGTTAATCCATCGAGCACATCACAGCCGGAACTTAATCGGCCTTATCAAATTTGACTCTTTTTAATTCATATAAAATTAAGTTTTGTTAGTACTTGAAGTTAAAGTAAAAGTTTCTAAATTATGTAGATTTTATTAAAATTCCACTTAGTCTAAACTGTCACGTTGATAATTAGATTCAAGGTCTTACAATTTATTGTGTAATCCATTTATGCAAATAAATACATTGCTTTAAACTTTATTTCTTCCTTAATGCTAAACATAATATACAGGGTTATTCAAAAATAAATTGACACTTTTTAATGAACATAGAAAAACTTGTTTATCAACAGAAAAAAATTAACAGTACCATTACAAAGAGGGCTTTTCAATTTTTTTTTAACAATGTTGTAGATTTTCTATGTGAGCCCCACTTGTTACACGGCAAACATCAATTTAGATATTAAATTTCTGATCAGACTCTGTTAAGGGTATTGCCGACAACACTCTCTATAGCTTGATCTTTAACATAACACCACAGAAATAAATCACATGGGGTCAAGTCTGGACTACAAGGTGGCCAACGCTTGAGTGACGCATTGTCGTCAGTTGCACAACCAATCCAGCGCCTGGTATTGCTCACCGAGGTATTCTCTAACATCATGGTGCCAACGCGGTGGAGCTCCATTTTGAAACAATACGAAGTCATTACTGTCTTGTTCTAGTTGAGGGATAAGCCATTCACTCACCATGTCCAAGTAGGATGTGATGTGCCTCTGATCGTATTTTCTTGAAAGAAGAAAGGCCCTATTATATGTTTTGTATTGATACAGCACAAAACACGTTTATCTTAGGAGAATCTCTCTCATGTTCAACAATTACTGTACAGGTTGTGATTGTTAACCTTTCCACTGATATGACACGTTGATTCATTACCAAATATTAGTCGATCAATGAATATATCTTCTTCAAAACGTGTTCTCTCTATTTCAAGCACACACAAGCTTTCTCAACGCTATTCATTAACCATTTTATTTAAGACGTAATCAGTTAAATGGAGAGTGGGTGTTTCTTTAATAATGTTTTTTTAAAGAAATTTAGATCGTCAAATTGGGATACAGTTTTTACCAAGAATAATGCATCGGAAGCTTATGATGAATTTATTTCCATTTTATATATTTGTTTGGATAGTAGTAAAGAACTATGTAAGGGGGGAAATAAAAAAAATTAATTGAAAGATTGGATTACATATGAATTAGCATGTAAGATTAATCATAAGAATAAACTATATAAGAGGGTTAAAAAACATAAAAGTAATATTATTCTTAAAACAATATTATGTTAGTTTTAGAAATAAGTTAAATCAAGAAATTAGAAATGTCAAAGAGAGCTATTACATGAATGAGTTTAATCTTAAAAATGGTAATATTAGGGAGCAATGGAAATTGGTAAAATACTTAAAAGGCGAGATACATTCTTATAAAAAAAGTATTGGTCAAATTGTTTGTGAAAACAGCGTATACACGTCATCTATTGATATTGCAAAAAATGTTCTCAATGATAGTTTTTTATCTGTTGTAGAAGTAGACCCAAAAAAGATGGAAATATTTGAAAGTTCTATAAACAGGTATAATGAGGTTTTTAGCACATATTCTGAGACGGCATCCATGTTTGTTACTCCTGTTTTATCGGATGAGGTTGTAAATATAATAAAGTCTCTTAAAGTGAAAAAGGCACCTGGTTATGATGGTATAAGTACTAACCTTGTTAAGTTTGTAGCTGCGGAAATTGCTCCAATACTCACTTACATTTACAACATTAGCTTAGAGACTGGTAAATTAGAGAAGCTTAGAGCTTCTAAATTGAAATATGCTGTTGTTGTTCCAATTTTTAAGAATGGCGATAGAGAGGACCCAAACAACTCTAGACCTATCTCGCTACTGTCCATATTCGCAAAAATATTGGAAAAACTTATGTATTCTCGATTGCGTAACTTTTTGGACTTCTCAAAGATTCTGAGTGAGAATCAATTTATCTTCAGGGTGGGTAGGAGCACTGGTGGTGCTTTATTGAATTTTATTTCTGACATTTATGAAAATATTAATAGGGGAAGGAGTGTTGGAGGTATGTTTTTGGATCTCAGGAAGGCGTTTGACACTGTAGATCGCTCTGTTCTTCTTGCAAAATTACAAAGCTATGGAATAAGAGGAGTGGTGTACGAGTGGTTCAGGAGTTATTTGCTTGGTCGAATGCAATGCGTTAAAATTGATAGCAGCTTTAGTACCAGTAATGTGGTTAATTTCGGGGTTCCGCAGGGTTCTGTTTTAGGTGCTTTGCTTTTTATAATATATGTTAATGACTTATGCAATGCTCGTTTTAAGGGTAAAGTTACCACATATGTAGATGACACAGCTTTGTCTTATTGTGGTGAGACTTATGAAGAAATTAGAATTTTAATGGAACACGATTTAAAATCTTTGCAACTGTTGTTTTTAAAAAACGACATGTTCTTAAATGTATCCAAGAGCAGCTATATACTTTTTAATCTATTGGGGAGAGGATCTTTTGATCAATCTGTTAAGTATCATAACACGGGATGTGGTTTAATAAATGAATGTAAGAACGATTGTGATTGTGATATTATCAAGAATGTTGAATCCATAAAGTATTTAGGTTTGTTTATAGATCAGAGGTTAAACTGGAAAATGCATGTTGATAAATTGAAACAACAGTTATTTGTCAGTCTTCGTAGTTTCTATCTTTTGAGAAATGTGTGTCCTTTATGGATGACTAAAAAAATGTACCATGCTTTAGTGGAGTCCAGAATTCAGTATGCTATTTAATGTTGGGGCGGCATTTACTTTCAAAATATTAGACCAATAGTTATACAACAGAAACACCTCATAAGGTTCATATTAAAAGTCCCTAGAAATTCACATTCTTTGCCATTGTTTAGGCGTTTAAAACTTCTTCCTTTGAGACATTTAAATATTTTCAAAGTATTAAAATTATTTTATCTTAGAAGTGGGCAGAATTTATCTGATGAGAATGTATACCGTCAAAGACTGCGGTCTAAATATAATAGAGATTTGCCTCGTCCGTTCAAAGAAGCTTTTGTGAAATTCTATTTGCATTCTGCACCTAATATTTTTAATAGGATTCCCACATTTTTGAAGGACATAAAATCTAAGACAACATTTATAATGCAACTAAAAACCTGGTTATTTTCACTGGATGTGGAGTGTTTTTATAAAGTTCTTGTTTGATGTTGGAAAATCTGTGTTATTCGTTGAGTCTTGCTGCTGGTGTTTGTTTTTTAGTTATTAGGATAATGTTATTTCAATATAGGCTGCACTGTCAAAAATTCGCGAAAAGTTTTGAATTTTATTGTATATTTTTTTTTTAATAATGTATTTCATAAGTTCCACCTTTTAATTTTCTGTAATAGCACTTTATTTAAAAAAAATATATTCATTTTTTAGCACATTAGGAGTTTGCTGTAGTTCTTTTGTTTAAGAGCCGGAAACAGGCTGAGCCTATAGGGTTTCCTAAATTTTGTATAGAGATTATTGTATAATTTATTGTTATTTTTAGTTTTGTAAGTTTAATTTAATTGTATAATTCAAATGTTGATATGTCCTGTATTATAATGTACTTTTTCTCTGTAAAAATAAAGATTTTTCTTTCTAAAAAAAAAATTACATCAATCAAAAAAAGGGTTATCTTGCAACAATGATCCCACAATCAGCTGTTAAAATAAAACTTTAGTTTATTAGCTACCAACTGATGCCAACATGATAAGTATAAATTATGCAGTTTCAATATTATTGATTTAGAAAAGTGTCTATTTCTTTTTTAATAACCCTGTATAAACACTTACATACTAAACAGGTGAATATATCGTTGTCGCTTTAGTGTAGATAACATTGAAGCTGCATGTAAAATGGTTATTTAGGCTATGCTATATTGTACGATTTAACTAAAGAACTGCTTATCTGATATTGCTGGAACTGTTATTGTTGTTTACGCTTTACTAACATACGGCGGTTTAATAGTTTTTTTTTGTGTAGGTCAGACCATTGATTCCAAAAGATAATTTAGAAGTTTAGTATAACTGTCGTTGGTTAAACAATTAAAGATCAATCACATTAAGTTATCAATTTGACCAAATCAAATTACACATTTTCAGCTGTATTCGCACGTTCCCAAGATTCATAGAATTGGAGAGCAATTGTTAAAGGACCATACAAATTTTAAATTTAGTTTTTAACTAACATTTTAATTAATACTGTTGGTGTTATGACCAAGTGTGAATTCATAACAGTTCTGTTTGAGAGACTTTTGTATTTCGCACGACCTAGCTTACATAGCCTTTTAACGTTTCTTCCTCAACTTCGGAATTCTTGTGAAAAGGGCCCAAATTTATGAAGATAAAATATTATTACTTATGTTCGATATAATTTTCTTTTCTGAGAAAAATCTTTTGTAAGTAAAACTGAAAAAACAACTAATACGAACGTGATGTCAAAGTAAGCTATAGAATGTGTTGCAACGAGTTACCGTAACTCCTGTTGCCTAAAGCTAGACTAGTTGCGCGCATGCGCGTCAGAACCGACCTTGTAGTTTGACCTACAATTCCAAATCAGTGTAGTGCTAGCCGGCGACCAACAAACTAGACGCAACTGCAGGTCCAACGTCCGTCGGTGACAAGTTCTACACTCACTGTAATCCGTTGTTAATACGCCATAAGCAAACCAATTAAATTATATTATAATCGGTAATCGCATAAGTTGATATTATAACAAATCGCGCACTCGTAATGAATATTAAGCGGTAATAATTTCGTTTCGGTTGGAACCCTATCGTGTACCAATGGTGACTAGTGATTTAGATTAAGCTAAAGTGTAATAGTTTAGATTTATATATTAATTAATTAAGCGCTTGTAAAGGCTGGCAGAATCGGATTTGCAGGGTACGGCTAAAGGCAATCGGTTCAATTAGGGTTGATGATCAATTAATTGCTCTGGGTATCTGGGTATCGTCCATTTTGCATCGACAGTTCCAGTCACGTCTTCCATAAATTTAGTAAGTCGGTGCAAAAATACGCTGACTAGCGATTCCCAAATAAGATCAAAGGGATAACTGGTACA